>JANSTT010007291.1:0-27400 GCA_026745375.1 Platyura marginata
GGTGTTACGTTAACACGTAAAACAACAACAACTAACGCCAAACTCAGTCTACGAATCCCACGAAAACGCACCTATTAGATGATATTTGAATTCCACACCAGTTAAACACTTCAATTGTTTAATTGCATTAAGTGTTCTTTATACTAATTTTGCTCGGATTTAAATAGAATCAAGACTCTCGTTTGAAAGGCTTAATACCTTTTTATTTAAACGCAGAGGTAATTTGTTGGGGCAGTAATTTTTTCCTCTATTCATGATCCTCTTTTATTTAAAAATCTTCATTCTGTTAATTACATACTTAGTTAATTATCCATGTGTTTGTCTGAACAGCGGCATAATAACTGCCAAACTGAATTGTCAACAAGAAAATCAGAGACGCTCTTTCAAATGTACATAACTAATTACCAAAAGATTATCATCGGCAATGCGCAACTTTTTCTAAACCTCTTTGATATAATACCCAGCCCAGAGAGATAACACCGCACTTAATAGGCAATGACGGTATTCGTGAATTTAAGACCGGTTGTTGACGTTTATTATTATTCTTTTAAATTCTAAAACAACATTATTTTTCAGAAGCAAGTTTTTTTGCCTTCTATTTTATATATTTATATTTATGTATATTTTTAATAGTTTATGTTTTATATACACAGAGTGCTGTATGCATAGTTATGTACATTCGATTCGATCAAGATACAATTTTTTTATTTTTTTTTTTTTTTTTTTATAAATATACCATCCATTTAGAATATTATGTATAATAAATATACCTATAAAATGGTAAATAAATTAAAAGAAAAAAATATATCGCAGAAGGCATCAGTTTAAAAAACAAAAAAATTGCAAAACAGCTCCTCCTCGGTTCAGGTTTTTTTTTTTAATTGAGAATTTGTTACTTTTTAATGTAAATTGGCTTAGGTTTTTGACTCATAAAAATGCATTTTGTTGGTTAATTTGTCACAGCGGTTTAGCGTTTTGGTTACCTACACAAGATCCCATATATAGCTCTTCCTGACCACACCATTTTCATCTGGCTTTTAGCATAAGATATTCTGAAACATTTATCAGAAGGTTGATTTGAAAAAGAACACCACCGTTGAGTCAAGCAAATATTTCGACATCCCAAATAGTAATCGCGTATCTATTGTAGTTATTCAGAGATCATTTATTTCATTCTAAGTCTGATATACCTTAGCAAAAATGTAAATTTCCATTATAAGTAGTTTAAAAAACGTTTTTTTACACGTAACCTTTTATTTTATACACGAATAGTTTAGTACGTGCCGGGCACATGTGAACAGCATTTTTTGTTAGTTATTGTTCAAATGTCAATGTAATAAGATACTGGCCACTGAGCAATTGGTTTTAAATAATCAGTTAAACATCAAGTAGATACCAACCATAAAAATAGACTGGAAATAGTTAGTGACAATTGGTCATGCATCTTTGCTTAGGTGGAACCTAATCAATCTCAATCAACATATGCTCAAATGTTTCTTAAAATCTATAACTAAAGAATTATATTGTTTGGCTTACATGAAAAATATCAATCAGGGTAGGTAAATATATCTTAGTATTTTCTTAAGATATTTTTTATTGATAAATAATTATAGCTAATAACATCTTAATATGCTAATTTATTAGAAATTTCTACTGTTGTTTAACGACTACGACTATATAAATACAATTATAAAAATAATTTCACATAATCTAACAAAAAATATCACAAACGATAAAACGACGGACTTTATGTACCCTACCTATATATTGCAAGTTATTTCTTGCAGAATTTTTAAATTCAAAACCTGACCAAACGACTTAACATTTCTTGTTTAAGAAGAGAGAAAAAAAAACAATAAAGAAAATATAAATGAAAAAAATAAAGAAAGAAAACAAATCACTGAATGGGATGTTTTATAAGAAGTTAACCATTTCTTGTGCAACAAGCAGTAGAGTGCACAAGGTTTTGAGGTTGTACGGCCAAAAAGCCAATAAGTTTGGTACTCTGCGCGACGTATTTAAGTATCACACACGTATATATACTTAAGTCGTCGTATTGCCTATATATAAAATTAATATAATATTGGAATGGAATGTTTATAAAATAAAAAAACAAAAAATATCGCCAATAAATACACATTGACTGAATGGTGTTTTTAAAGCTATATAGAAAAGTGAGTTGCGGTCATTAAGCGTGTAACAAAAGTACTACTAAGTATTTTGTAAATAAATTATTTTCAAAACAAATCTTAAATTTAATATTTATATTTACTGCCCTTGAATAAAATTGTTTTTTAAATTACCTCAGAACTCTTGTATTAATAAACGTTTCGTTTTAATCACTTTTGTTTTAGTAGGTATATCACTTAAGCCAGAAAAGTCCCATAGAAAAAAGCTCCCGTATTCTCGAAATGTCCAATTTGTATATTTATAGACGCTAAATCATCTCCAGAAGACGCATTGTACACATTCACGGGCACAATTACTTAAATTCATTTTAAAACTCCCAATCAAAATCACATAAAATAAAATTTCTTAAAAATCCATTGAAATCGAACGAACGATAAAAATGAACGTGTCTGGACACTCTGGTGGATGAGATACCACCTTATTATACCTTGCTTTCAAAATGTACATATAACACTAAAAGAAGCAGAAGAAGCAACAAAAAAAAAAAAACTGAAAAAATACCCGCGATTGGCGCTCTTTACACGACGGTTCTTAAGTAGGTGTTAATTGCAGAACGATGCCTTCAATACTGGTTAGTGGTTTGGTGAGAAGAAATATGTTAAGCCATTTAACCATGTATCTTGAAACTCCTGAAGAAAACACATAATAAAATGTAACCGAAAAGTAAACAAGAACTTAAGAAATAGCAGTGACGGAGGTTTGAGATTGGATGGTTTGTATATTATGTATGGCTTTGGTATCAGGTACCATCAGGTAGATTTGTTTTGTGCATTTTAAAGAAAAGAAAATATTTCAATAACGATTCAGAATGTAATTTTGGACAAAAGAGATTACTTTTAAGACTAATATCTCACCAAAATAGACTTAAATAAAGCTATTTTTGCTTATAGACAGACATGTATTCTAATTTACTATATTCAAAACACGAGCAAAGCAACTAAAATTTATAAATAATTTTTTTAACCAACCTCAAATAGATTTAACAAAATTATTAACTGTTTTGTCCTTATTTTAACACTATAGCAGTGGCTCTCAAACGTGAAGACGTCTCTAGGGTGAAGCATTTCTTTCTGGGATAAGCCTTTTTTTATTTTCTTGCTCTTATATTAACGTTATTTAAAAACAATTTTTTTTATTCACTTCGCTCGACATTTTTAAGCTTTTCAAAATGTCTTATTTTACTGTATTTAATTGTGTTTTGACTCCTTGTGAAGTGAAGAATTTGATTAGACATCAGTACAGAGTAGGCTTTAGAGTCTGTCTCCATTGTAGTTTATATTCTTTAGGCATAGAATAATTGGGGATAACTTAATAACATTACAAATATTTAACTTTTATTTTGGTATTTGGCTATAGGATATAAGCAGAATGAACAAAAGATAAACTGAAGGAATGATAAAGATGTAAAATAAGATAGCTATGCAGATGTGTGCTGATAGCCAGCTAACAGTTGCTTAAATCATTAAATTAATTACTCCTGAAATGCCTGAGAATGTCAACCTGCTTGACGGCATGTGAAAGCAGTTCCACACTGTACTTGCATGTGCAATGGCAGACTTGCTCGCATACAACGTCAACTGATGCTGAGACAACAAATTGTTTGTCCTAGATAACTGTATTTTGATCTAACTAAAAATTTTTGTAAATATAACTACTCTCCAATTTTGATATTCAGCAAAGCTACAACCATGAATGAACTTGAGATATTTCGAAATTCCAGAATATGCAGAGGCTGTTTACAAATCTAGTACACGCAAAAAAACCAACCTATTGGCACGGATTTCCAAAATGGCTGAGGGGAAAGCAAAGAACAGAAAAAAACAATTAGAAAATAACATGATCTCAGTCAGATTATTGAATGATCCGTTTATTTTGAAAGTGACCCAAGTCCAGTAAGAGAAGCAAGATATGCCACAAAGTACTAGATTATATAAAATGTACAAGTTGCGGCGTTACTTAATTACAATTTGTAGAAGGTCCAATAGTCAGTAAGTTTAAAATTTTTATTTGCCAGAAATACAAATTTAAATTACACTTCTAATAGATTTGTGATATAGACTAAAACTAAACATTAAAAATTACCTCCTAAATTCTTTGGTTACCTCCAACCTCAAGGAAAAAATTACCACCAAAAAAGATAATTACCTTCCACTTGGCAACATTGTACATCACTAATAAATAAAACTGGATTTTTCAAATTACTTGAATTTGTTAGGTTTTTTTAATGTTTACAGCGCCACTCATTATAAATTTCTAACAATCTTTTTCACGCCATTTTTGTGTAGTGGTAGATAGTAGAAGTATAATTACTTTCGGGCTCACGAGCGATACTTTCAGGGTTTGGTTGTCACATGCGTGCCAATGCCAAATCAACATTTTTCATATTCAATTCAGCCAACTTCATTCCAATTCACAAAAACTCCCTGACAGCTCTAAATGAAAAAAATAATTTCGTGCATCTCGTCTTTAAATGTTTATTTTAAGTGAATAATTTTCTAAATTTGGCTGTATTAAGTTTCAAAAAGTAATTGTTTTGTTATTAAGTGAATTTATATCTTCCAGACAGAAAAGATGTGGAGTCCAACTCACATACATGTCATAGGTAGGCTAAATAAAATTTTTTTGCTATGCGTCATTTATTAAAATTATTAAAAAATGTATTTTTAATGATTTTCTTTTTCTATATTGTACAAGTTGTAATGTAGTAATAAATAATAATTAATACATTTTGATACAAAAGCGATAAGAAATTATTTTCTGAATTTTGATTGTTGAGCTGCTGTTGTTATCTTACAAATATTTATTATTGCCGTCCTCTCCATCCATCATAAACAAAAATAATTAAATTTTATGGAAATTCCAAATTTGTAATCGATTATGGATATGATAGTGGAATAGACAATTAATAAGAAACGCCATTTCTCTATAATAACGGCATTAACTTATAGACATTTTTGTAAAATATTCATTGGACAAGTCGTTCTTTGCATTCTCTTCTTTATAGTTTGGTGACCTACAAAACGTTCAAGATTTTACAAACTCATTTACCAAATGCCAAGTAAATGAACAACAACACACCAATTTTTATACATAAAAATTAAGCCGTTTATATTATTGCTTATATATTTATTTCAAGTCCATAGTGTCGCATTTATTATGTATTTAGCCCATCTGATGATTTGCCGTGGAGCAAAAACTAACAATAACAAAAACAAATGTTGTATTGTTATATCCATGAAATCTGAGAACAAAAATGTCGAAACTGTGTTGATATTTAACTATTTTAATGTAAGCAAAATGAATGACACACGAAAGCATAATTGGTTTTTGCAAAGTTCCAATTAAGACTAAATTATATTACAATGAGTACTGTGTGGAGTCAGGTTAATTTAAATAATTGATTGTCATTAGACATTTATTGTTGTTTTTAATGAATTTCTCCTTCATTAAATTTCGTACCATTTTAAACTAATTAACCTTTGCTATATGATGGCAATTGGCAAATTATACCTATTCCGATATACTTACTTACTTACTTATCTTATAAGCAATAGGTAATTAGTAAACTACTCAGCAAAATAAATATTGACAGACTAGGGAATTATATTGCCAATTCAAAAGTATTTTTGTTATCGCTGAGTATTACTTTTTACTTTGACTTTCACTTACACAAAATTAAACCAATCGATTTTTTACTTAATTTTTGTACTTAGTAGTATAGCTTAGTCATGTAAGTGTATTACTGCAACGACAAGCAAACATTTCTATAATTTACAAACTTGCCACTTGCAATTTTTCGGTCGTATCCTTATTAAATATCGTAAATCATATTTTCTTATTTCTTGTTTGGGTTTTTCAGTTTTGCTTATAAAAATGGTTGATCATTCGGATCAACGAGGGGAAGATATAACTGAAAATTTAGGTTATTTTTGACATTTAAACGCTCTTTAAAAAAAAAACTCTTTAAAGCTTACTACGAGGATTGATGCAAATTGTTATAAGGATGATCGTTAAATACATAGTTGAGTCCCACAATTGACAGAAGTGTTCTTTTGGAATAGCGCGCCCCAACAAAATACAAGCAGATTGGAGTGGTTATTAAAGAATTCAAATGCTTACATTGAAATGTATGCTGTCATTGCCTAGATCCTAGAGTAACTTAGAAAACTTGCGAATTGACCATCAATCTGCTTGGCGGCAGATCTAACATGAATTGCATCCATTTATAGGTTGAGAAACATAACATGAATAAGTATTTAACTCTCTTAATCTTAATCTAACAAAAGGTAGTCGAAATTATTGAAAAGAAATGAAAAGGGAGAAAATATTGGAAGTAAAGTACAAACGACAAAAAAAAACGTAAGTAGGCAGATTGTGAGGTCTTAAATTATCTGCCCGAAATGCTAATGAGGAAATGTTTTGCATAACTAAAAAATCATGTCCTTCAAAAATAAGACGTGAAACCATTTATGCACATAACAACTAATGCTAGTTTTTGTGTGGAAATTTATGTACATAGGTATATAAATGATTTGTTTAATTTAAAATAATTACATCACACAAATATTGTTAGTATTGTTCAATTATGTATTATGTCCAAGAAATATGATCAAGGTTAACTTAAATTAAATTATGATATTTTATTTACGAAATGAATTCCGGACAGAAATTGTTTTCTGATAAGGTAGCTCAAGTTGATGCATTGCAAGTTTATTTTTGTTGTGTTGGAGTCATGAAATTTCTACGTTTTTAAAAAAATTACAAATTACTGAAACAACAACATTTTTGCTTTAAATTCTTAAGCTCTTATCTCATATTGGTTATATACAAAAAATAAAAATAAAATTCTGTTCAATAAACATTGAGGAAATGAATAATTTCGGAACAATGATAACAAACACTCATTCAACATTTGTCATCAATTCGTCATCACCGATTTCAATGTCAAAAATCATTTCAATACAAAAATTTATTGCAACATCATCATTTGCGCTGATTGCATATATGTACTCGTATTATTTATATACTCTACCTGTTGAAAAATATCTTATCTTACTTTTAATTTTAATTTAATTCAATAAAAATGCATTTTGCTATACTCAAACAACTGCAAACAAGAACTGCTTAACAATCTTCTAACGGACTTTCACTGTTTTTTAATTTTGTTGTTCACAGTTCAAAGAGCTAAAGGATTGCTAACGAAAGGTAAACATGAGACAAATAATTGCTTTGTTTCGATATCGCTGGGCAAAGAAAAATATCTTACCTCAACCAAGGAAAAGGCATCAGCGAATGTGGAATGGCATGAGGAATGTGAACTGTGAGTAAATGTTTGATATGCATAGGTTTTTTTTAACAGCACATATAATGATTAATTAACAGTAAACTATTAATTAGGTGCATGTTTTTTTTAAGTTGCATATATGTACATATTTACAGTAAAATTATGATAATCCGCACTTAATATTTATTTTATAAAAATAGCATAAATATTTATTTTTTTAATTCTTTATGTATATACATATACCTACATATTTGGTATTCTAACAAACTTTATGCTAATGGAGAATTACGACTTTTTAAAAATACCTCAATTTTTTCATTTACTATATAAACACGTTGCGAATAAATTAGTCGACCTACTTTTTATTGTCAGCTTTTTCTAGCTTACATATTCGTATAAGCACTTCGCTTCGTTACTTATTCACATAACTTCTACTGTATAATAATAAATATATTCTCTCTCGCTTGGATAACGTCATTTCAACCCAAATTGTAAAGTTGTCGAATTTGTCAATGCCTTGTCCTGTTTACAAATTTATTCAGAGAAATTATTCCTAAATCAAATAGATTAAAAAAAAAATTAGATTTACTTCTTCCTGCGTATATGAAATGGTTTAATTTTATTTTTTCAGATGCCCCTCCTCTGTCTTCTAGACAGACCTATACTTTTAGGCCTATTTTATAATGCTTCAGTATTATTTATCTCATTTGATTTGACGATCTCTTTTTTTATGGGAAGATGCAGCACTTGAGGTGTTCTTACGGAAACCTTACAAATGCTCGCTGTTTCACTGCCATTTTAAGCAATGACATTTTCTTGTTGAGATAATGCCAGACTGTTTTTAGGTGCAATCCAACCACCCGGCCTTACATTCAAATTAACATACCAGAGAAAAACATTAATTTACCCCAGTCAGAATTGAACCCAGGAACTCCTGCTCCAAAGGCAAATACTCAATTCACAGAGACATAATCTGTCAGTATCTGTCAAGGTTGCTCATGCTTATTCAAGGATATCTCCTGATTTTTGTATTTTTGTATATGGGTGCATGTCCTGCTATCTAAGTTAACCCTGTTAGTGTTACAAAAATGTGTAAAAACAACATAGATCGATAAATTATTATCCGTGACCAAAACTTTTCCGTATCAGTATAAATTAAAGCAATAAATTACCAATACGAATGATAATTAAAAATGCAATTGGATCCTCATCCCACTTTTGCTGTGTGAATAGAAAAAGCTTATAACGCTTGACATCCTAGATTAATAACAAAGAAAGAATGAAACAAATGTGTACGTTGTCTAAAAAACTAATTTTTGGGATGTTGTTGAAGAATATTTAGAGACTAATATCACTCATCACTTGCACTCTCAACAAACATGTACTTGAAAATCGTGTAATTTTATGTTGAAGACAAATACCGGAAAAGGGTAATCGTGCGGAGTTGATTCTAACATGTTTACATCGCAATAATCTACAGATGGAAGAATTTCTAGGCCAAGTTACATTGCCACTAAATGAAATGGATGTGTACGAACGACCTAAATCCAAATTTTTCAAATTGCAAAGTAAACCGGGGAAAGAGAAAAAGGATAAAGATCGTGGTGAATTAGAAGTGCGTATCAGCTTTACAGTAAAGGCCGGTTCATTGACGGATCTAAGTAAAAAAGAGAAAAAAGGATCGACTTTGGGTTTAGGCGGCAGTTTGTTGAGCATTGGAACTTTAGAGAAACGAAAGGGACTAAAGAAATTCGCCAAATCATTGGGATCAAAAGTAATTTATTAGTTTTCTTAAAATAATTTAAATATTTTTATTTGGGCATTTTTACGTGCAGGTTCACATTAGTGGCAAATCAAAAAAAGGAAAGGACATCGATTTTGAAACTGAGTCTACATCAAATAGTGTTTCCAGTGTAAGTACACCGGGTAGTGGAGCATTTGCACCACGTCGCTTTGGTCAAACGGCTGACGATGCTGATCCAGGTGTAATAAGTGAGGATGACGATGAATTTGTATTTGACAATTTGTCACACAAAAGCTCTGGTAGCTCTATAAACGTAAAACCACACATTATCCCTCAGCTTCCACAGCCCCCCTCTCCAATTGCTATAATTTCTAAATCAATTCCCATACCAAATGATGACGAAATTAAATTACGATCAAAAACACTGCCACCCTCTAAACCTCCGCGGATTGCTTCAGATCCAATGCAAAAAGTCGACGAATGGGAATCAAAACTCTACGGCAAACATCTAGAGGCTGGCAGTACGGATTCGTTGAAAAGGCGTTCATGGGAAAATTCGAGAATTCTATTAGCAGCGCCAAAGGAAGTTGATGAAATTGACGATAATGTACCCATTCAACCAAATACGGCACCAACAACACCAAATCTAGAAGATCAAAAGAAAACTGAGAATATTGAAGCGGCCAAATCGTTGCCACGCAGTGCCACATTGGAGAGTATTCATGAAAAAGAAAAAGACACAAAAGAAGAGCATATCGATAGAAAAGACAAACCGGAAAAACGAATTAGCAAATTGAAGTATTTTAGAAAATCCACAACGGAATCATTGGAAGATCTTCGAAATAAATTTTCGCAAAAACATTTTAATGAGCGAATTATTATTGGCCATGAAAATGATCCACAACATGGAAATAGAAATTTCGAAGTATCACAAGAACTTCTGAAGAAGTATGATGGGAAATCGAGAGAAGTAACTTTATGATTTATTTTTTTGAATAATTTTTTGACATTGACGTTTTTATTTTAGGAAATTATGGTAATAGCTAATGATCTTGAAAATGAAGTAATTTTACAGAAAATGAAAATGAAAGAATTAGAAGACTATTTAGACAATTTGCTGTTGCGTGTTATGGAAACTCAACCAAAGCTTTTGCAAAATCCATATCGTACTCAATTATCATTTAAAAGGTAAGGAATTTTATGAATTGAAAATTTAGAAAAATTTCGGTACTAAATGCTAAATAATCTTTTGATTCTTATTGAAAGAATTGAGTAAATTTGGTAGCTGGCAATTTTATTAATTTAATTTTTTTTCTCACGAGTATTGATCACACTGAAAGGATTCCTTGTACTTTAGTTCGCACTCTATCATATGCCTTCGTTTTGTAAAGGTACATACTATGTACTATGTTTTCCCCTAGGCCGAGTTAGCAAAAGCTCATAATAGCTAAATTGTAATGTTTTATATTTTATTGGCTTAGCAGCTTTGTGAGACCTCTCTATACGTTCAGGAACTAATCTTAGGTGGGAGTATAATGTTGGGAGTATAAAGAATTTTGCAAAAGAACTTTATGATCGTGTTTTTCATTTCTAAATCATTTGCTTACGTCAATTTTCGGCTGAATGAAATAAATATTTGACTATATGGGTCAGAGTGACCTAGGCCATTAAATTGAAATTTAAAAAAATGAATATTTTCTCATTGGCGCAGATATTTCGATGTTTAGCCTTTAGCACCTGTTAAATTCTCGAGAATTTTCTTTTTGAAAATATTCACTAGAATATTCTCTAAATAAACGAATTTTAGACAATTTTTTTTTATTTTAATTGAATGTTTTATTATTTGAGAAAAACAAATTTTTTATTACAGTAGGTACATACTTATGTACAAATGTCATGATTAATGTCAAAATTGAGAATATATAAGGACATTTTAGATCATATGGGTGACATTTGGTTGAATTACTCGACGAAAGATTTATATACGTAATTTCACACAATGTTGTCGGAGTCGTGATAGCCTTTTATGTAACTTCCACACTTCCATAGTTTAATTTTTTATAACCTAAGTGCTAAGTTATATGATCAAAGTTATGTGTAATAATTCTAATATTCTTCCAAACTCTATTTTACATATCTTAATTGTTGTTTTTATCCTAACCATAATGAAAACGACGTTTTTAGGAGATCATCTCAAACATAAAGAAAAATGCTAATCGATCGATTTCATACTGTTTACAATTGTTGATTGTACTTTTTAGAGCTATTTCAACGATATGCATGCATGTATTAAATATTAACTAGGCGCTTTTAGGAAGATTTACAATTTTATGAAGTTAATACAAACATTTTTAGAACACCAATACAGTTCTAAAAAGATTTTCTTTTAGAAAAAAGATTGTTAATTGGTTTTTTTTTTTATTACAGCGGTTAATAAAATTAACAACAATAAAATACACATATTATGATGGGTGCCTTATTTACGACCCTATTAGACAATTTTAAATAAGAATACGAAACATACTAATTTATAAATAAATACAAATAAAACAACAAGCCTTATTGATACAATATCAACGACATATCATGTCATTAAACAAACATTTTTATTCTGTTTGACGAAATGTTAGTTAACTAAGAAAAGAATTAATTTACTGAAGACGATTACAACACACATTTTATTTTATTTGTATTTTACTTTTAACGTAATAACTAAAAAACAATTTTAAGTTATTGATATGCAATTTTAAGAGTTAATTTTATGATTATGATTATTCAAAACAATAAGTTTTATGTTAGATTTTATACCTTAATAAATGATGTATTATATTGGTACTATGTAAAATGTGTTATAAATTAAATCGAACAAAATTTTAGAGGTAATTTGTTAACCTTAAATTTAAACCATTACACATCACACAAAAGTACTGAAAAAGGTCCTAATGTACTGTCAAATTTCTAAACCCGTATGATGTTAATCAAAAGGTATTATAACCTTGGTACAGAGTTTGTAATGCCCCTTAATACTAATCGTAGAAAAAAAAATTACCCCCATTGTCTTCCTCGTGAAATTCTAAGTCGTAATATGGATGTCCGTTCGTCTGTCCGTGATTAAGATTCCGGCTAAACGGCTGAAGCTAGAAAGCTGACAGTTTATTATGTAGTGCTAGAGTAAGATCTATTGTTTTTGGAGCAAATCGGACAAAATCGGACAAAATATAAATTGGCTGTGGTACAATGTGCACATAATTTTGATATAAACCAATCATTTACTCAAGTTCCACAACGGCAGGTTGGCGTTCCAATCAATTTTATGTAATTTCTAAGGGTTTTAATCATGTGTATATTTACTCGTTGATAATAAACAAGTACTCATACGGGTATATTATAATGGGCATAGCCAATTATTCCTTCTTTACTAGTTTATTATTTATTATATTCAAATCAAATATTTTTATGAAGAATGACTAAAATTAATTTTGGTTGTAATATGATTCAAACATGTGTTAAACATTTTTTTTTACTTATCATTCCTACTTACCTTCATAAGGGGAAGATCATCTGAATGTTTTTTGTGTTGTAGATGGATATTCGTCAGAGAGGTAGAGAATTGTATTTTATATCGGTGAAGTGTGCCACAATTTCGATTTTTTAAACTGGAACTGTAACGTGATATCTGTGACTTAAATTCTTTCTAAAAAATTTTTATCTTTAGGAAATAATAACTTTTTTGGTTAAACAATTCCACAACTTATTCTAGAATTTTAGAATATTAAATAGAAAAATCTTTCAATACAATTACGTTAAATCGGTTTCTTCGTTCGAGGCTTATATTTAAATAGGTATATATACCAAACCCAACATAAACAATCACCCAACTCCCCAACTGTTATTTCAGCAGGCTTTGGAGTTGGCAATATTTTTTATGTTGTCGGAAAATTTTCTAACATCAATTAATTGACTATACTACAAACAACCAACAACTTCCTTAATTCTGGCCTATTTTAATCTTTTTAAGGACTTAGGTACATAAGAACTTACTTATCACACACTTTGTTTTAAAGAACGTGCCAGTAAATTGTAAAATAAAATTGGGACATCATTTTAATTTGAGTTCTAGCCATTCGATTGACGATTATACGAAATTCACAATTTTTCCAACACACCAAAAACCGATTCTACCAGTGTGTCTGTATATACAATAAATTCATTAACTGTGGATAGTCTACACTACACTCTACACTACACACATTCTACTGTGATTATTATGTTTAATAAAAAGAGACTTTTCTAACTGATGAGACTGTGACTTTATATTTACAAACACAACATATAATATGCCTCTTTTATGTTTATATGTTTTTTCAATGTTTATATTTATAAAGAAAAGACGAAGAGAATTTTTACTAAAAGATTTAAGTTAAGTCAGTCAGTTCAGTTGTATTGTAGCATTGACTTAAGTAAGACACGGGACGGCGCAGATCTTTTTTAAAATTGAATAATACGGTTCATTGACGCATTATATGTACAGATATATAAACAATACAAGATTTCTGTTTTTTTTTTTTTGATTTTTGAGAAAGTGCCAGATTATACTGAAGACTGAGATTTACTTTTTCGGTTTTTATGTAATTATCGATTTTTGAAGGAAGTGTTGTATAAATAAATTCCAGTTTTTTTTTTTTGCCGTGTCGCCAATACAATTTTGAAAACGTAGAAAAATCTAAAATAACACAAAATAAAATTTTAATTTTGTATTATATCGACATCCGGTTTGTATATAAATATAAAAAACCATCTAATTATTCTATGTGCGAACGACTTATACTTCCGACAACGTATGTAGAGACATGATGGTAATGTGCTATGGATAGAAAAATAAAAACGTGAATATAAAAAATGTCAATTTAAATTGATTGGAAATCTGAAAACGAAAATCTCCTCTAAACAATACATTTTGTCAAAGTGTTTTTAACATGTGTTATTATTGTCCATCATCATCAGTAAATTAAAAACCAAAAATCGTTTTCATGTGTTGTGTACAAAATATTGGTACGTTGCTGGTACTCAGTGCATCCCGGAGAAAAAATTACATTCACATTGCAATGGATACTGGAGCTATCGTGAACGTGATTGGTTGATCCTTTTTTTCTGAGGATCTATTTTAAGAAAATGACAAAAAAATACACCAAACACAAGGTGAGTAAAAATAGATTTAAATTGTTTTCTGTACGCATAGAGAGAGATACTGTGTAATTATAATAGAGATAGTGCATTTACAGACATAATAAATATTTATATTTATGAGACAAACGGAAAATGCTGGGTAATAGTGTATCTGCCTGCATACCAGTTTATTGTATTTAAAATATAGATTTTATTCAGTTCTATTTGTTGAAATTGTAAAATAAGCAACAAATGGTAGGCACCTCTAACGTTTTGGATAGGCAATGAAAGAATTCTGTAATTTCTTTAATGCCAAAGTACCGAATTTTAAAATAAAATCCTAAAACAAATCACTTGATCAACAATTCACATCTACATAATTTAATATCGACTATATCGACTCTGCAAAGCATAGCACAATAGAAAGTAGAGCAGAATTATAAAAGTTAGTACATAAATACGGGAATTTATCTTTACTTCAATTAACAATTAATATCTATAGATAGATGTTAGATGATTGTGTAAAACTATCGAGAGCTTGCTGCGGACTTGCTAAAGATCTTAAACAGGGCCGGCAGTAAACTAGCCCCTATCTAAATTCAAGGCAACAGTTGGATCTAATTTAATATTGCCTTTTACGACAAGCATAGCTTCTATAGATAGAAGTTATTTAAAAAAAACTTCCATGAAAATATTATTTCATATTTTTGTAAGATACAAATTTGGATTACACAAATCTTAAAATTATATAAAAATTTGATAAAATATTCCATAAAACTGAGCTCTGCAAAAAAATTCATCTCTTTCGGACTTAAAGCTTTTAAAAAGTACCTCAAAGAAGTTGAAACATACAGAGACAATTAAGGTTCATGTCAAGTTAAATGAAAGGTTGTAATAAAAAATGAGAAATCGCCTCCTTATGACTAGATGTAAAATAATAACAAAAGAAGAAATAATAATTAAAATGTGAATTAAAAGAAATTATGAAAGTAAATAATTTTATGTCTGACTATTACTAGGCTATTACAGCTGGTTCGCACAAACCAGAAAATTTACACTAACCGATTCGTGCGAACCGGTAAGAAAGCAACTATGATTCTAACCCTTATGATTGCTTTTAAAGTTTGATTTCAATGAGTAGGTAGTGTTGTGCGATAAAACTAGTAAAGAAGAAATAATTGGCAACACCGATTATAATATACCCGTATGAGTACTTATTGTTTATTGATTATCAACGACTTTGTCCTTATCTACTGTATAACAAATAAATATTGAGTAAACATTTTTTGGTCTTTTAATGAAATCTTCATTTTTTTATTCTTTATAATTTTTGTCATATTCATTTCTTCTTTATTTCTATTTCTATGTATAAAATTAATTGCAGCGCCATAACGGTAGGTCGTGGAACTTTTTGTTCTATAAATGAATTTTTAATTTTTTTATTTTCTATTTTGTCTCCACACAAAAATAAAGTAAATTGAATTAAAAGCCCAAGAGATTACATAAAATTGATTGCAGCGCCATAACGGTAGATCGTGGAACTTTTTGGTCTATGAACGAAATCTTCATTTTTTTATTTTCTAAAATTGACATACATATTCATTTTTTCTACATTCCGACAATTTTTGGAGTAAATGAATCGTTTATATCAAGGGGTTAGTTAGTTAGGGTTAGTTTCAAACTCCGTACCAAAGTCTTAATAGTCTTTGATTAACATCATACGGGTGTAAAAATATTTCTCGTATTGTTATTGTTAAATTGCTTGTTACGTTTTAAAATTAACAAATAAGATAAAATTTTATAAGTAGTTAACCCCTCATCAATAGATATTATACAAAAGATTATTTAATATCGAAGTACATGTACAGGAAAACACAATAAAAAAATCCATTTATTCACAACAAACAGTAGCCGATGTTTACATTTACACATTAAATATTAAATACTGGCATAAGAGTCCAAAAGAACTACCAATAACTTTTAATATATTCAATCGGAAGTCGCTGATTCGAAATAGAAGCCATAAGCCAATGACTTTTCTATATTCTTCTTTCCAATTAGATTTATCAAATAAATTTTATAATAACTAAATTGCATACATAATCGATTTAATGTATATATTTGCAGACTATGCCACCATGGCCATCATTTCACACAGTATACCTGAACCTAACATACCTAGCATTTGCGTTCCTAACAACAAATTCACTGTGTTTCGGTGCACCGTGTTTAGATGATTTCTGGTGGGATTCGATACGAGATACATGTATACAGTGTACCATTTGTGATGATGAACAATCAATAGTGTTAAGACCGTGTCAACCGCACAAAGATGCCGTTTGTGGTAGTCTAAATGATCTAGAGATTGATTGGAGTTGGTTGGCACGTACAGAAAAACGAATTGAATCTAATTGGAAAGAGGTGAGATGATGATGGTTTAATCCCTATGTGGGACCGAGTAAAAAATGTTTTTTTTTTCTTTCTTTCTGCAGAGACGGAAGGACGGTGAAACAGCCAAACAAACTGAGGAAATAATGTGGGATTGGCAGGCAGCATCATTAACTTTAGCTGCAATAGCTTGTTTGTTATTTTTTGTAGCTGCAGCATATATTTCATTTCAACATGCCAAGCAATGGCGAAAAATGGAGAAAATGGAAAGGCGATTTGATAGGGGTGAGTGTAATACATGTGTAATACATTTTTATTTTGTGGTTAACCCTTAAAGATCTATAGTGACACATTATATAAAATTGTTTAAATTTCTTCATTTGTATAAGTAGGCTTTGTATAAGTAACTTTTAAATTTCTTGTCCTAAAAAATTGTTGCAATGTTAAATTTTCTTGTTTGTTATCTGGATATCCGAAAATATCCGAATATTTTAATTTTTCTGTATTAGATATCCGGATAATCTTTAATTTCGGTTAATTGAAAACCCTAATTCGAAAGATACTTAAGGATTGCCAATTTATGGCCTAAGAATGATCTTGGGATGGTTCAAATTAAAAATTTGTTAAATTATCAATTTTCGATAAGTTAATCCTCAATTTTCTGGTTACTTCACTGCACGCATATACTAAAAAACATTTTAAAGTCCAACTCTGATCTCTTGAAAATAGCAGTGATTTACCGCCATAAATAGCATCGTTTATGCTCATCATCATGCTGGTTTGGTTGTCTTATGTAAATATATATAAGTCGGTTTATTGTTTTTATCACCATCAATTATGCTTTATAACATAAATGCCGTTTTATGAATGAGAAACTTTATTAGTCCAGATGATAAATAAAATATGAAAAATCAGTTCCAAGAGTAGTTTTGCACTCCATCAAATCTTACTGTTATGTAGGTAAATTGTTGTTGTTGTTGTTGTTTTAACCATTTATGGTTGTTAAAATAAAATTAGAAATATTGTCCACAGAAGAAAAGACGAATTAGTATATAATAATATTCATAGAAAGATTCATGAATGGCCTTCATTCAATTTCCTATATCTATAAACAGAGCCTTTTTTTTATTACGTATATCCATAGCTTAATATTTCGATTAAATTTAGTATGAACATAATACGCATTTACTATTTATCTTTTTAATTGCTAACACATGTTCAAGGTTCCCCAAAAAAAATAATTTCATTCTTTTTATATTCATGCAAAAAAAAAATTCAGGAAAATCTTTACTACTTAATTTTGCTATTTTTTCCACCGTTTTAATTCCCAACAGTAATGCTCCAAACATACATACACACACATTTACATACATTATATTATTGTTTATATTTGCACGAACTATCCTATTTGGCGGAGTGTGTTCAAAAATAAAATTTTATGTACTTTGCCAGTGTGAAACAATAAACAATCCGTCAATTCGACTGTTTTAATGGTTAATTAAGAAAATATTTTATTTGGCTGGCATTTGAGTGCTCGTATTTTTCTCTATAAGATTTAAAACTACTACATATTTATCTTGGTACTGTTTTGCTCTATATTCATTTTATTGTTTGAAGATAACTAACTATTGCTTATTGGGAAACACACTTAAAAATGAACGATTAAATTGTCTAAACAAAAATGGTGACCATCTCCATAAATGGCACTTCCACCAAAATGGTCTATAGAACAAACAATTTCTATGGTCACAATTTGTTTACTGAGAATGAAAACGCGGCAAGTTATTGCTCCTCTCAAATAAAACAAATAAAATATGCCAACGATTTTTTACAGTCTATCTAAAAAGAAAAATGTAAATTTTTTTTTTGCTCGTGCTGCTAATGCTTCTGGATGCTGCTGCTGTTGGGCACAACTGGTTATTATCAGTTATGTATAGTGGCTATGAAGATGAATTCTCTGTGTATAGAATAAATTTCAATTTGTTGTTTACAATATTATTTTTAATTTAGCGAAACATTAATTTAGCTAAGTTCTGGGAAATTTCAGGTTTAATTCAAATTATTGGTAAAATGGGAAACGTCCATTATCGATTTTGTGTGTATATATTTAGTATAAATGTTCATATTGTACGTGGAATTTCATGAAATTTGTAATAAATACGAACTATGTAGCTCTTTAAAATGTTTATATAAAATATGTTGAGAGTTCGGAGTCTGAACTTAAATGTTTACATTTAGTTGAAAATTAAAATACTTTCTTGGGTTATTGAATTTGGAATATAAATAAAAGAAACATCTGTCTGTCTAATCTAATAGATTTAATAGGTAGGGGAGACCGAGGAGGTTGTTACACTTTTTTTGATAGGCTAAAACAGCTTAATGGATCATCGTAATCTAATAATATATTTGATTTTATGTTGGTCTATATAGCAAAATTCAAATAAAATTCTTAATAGGATATTTTTTATCATTAAATTAAACGAGACCAGGGTAAAATAACACACCATCAAGGCGAAAATGTTCCAATAGTAAAATGTAATGTAAAAATATACAACAAAGAAAAAAATAAATGAAACTGTTCGAGTTTTTGAGAGTGGCGTGTTCTAGTTTTCAAAGATTTTCATATACCTAAGTAAAATTGTGTTCATCTTTTCGAGGTTTCGAGTTTTTAAGATTCTAATGTATTACCCTGTCACACGGTCTCCCCTAATGATAACATTTCTTCATCGGCGATAAAATCTAGAACATTTGTTTATAAATATCATTTATTTAGTGTAATTAATGCAATAAGGCCAAGAAGCCATTAATAAGAAGAATACAAATCAAAACTTTTGAGTGTTAAGAAAGTCATACTAAGCAGGAAAAGTTGGTATCAGTTGGTTTTTTTAGCCAAGATTTTATTCCTAAAATTATCAATTTCAAATAAAGAAACGAATATTGATTTTTAAGCTCATTTAAGATAAGGATTCCATATAATATTCAATATATAGAGTTCGTAAACCAATAGCCTTCCAGTGATTTCAATTTGCTTCCAAGAGAGTTGGTTAATTTCACTTTTACATACCCTAATAAGGGCTAAATGGGTCATTCATCTATAGTTGAAACTACAGTACGTAACAAAAGTATATCTACCCCTCATGGCAAAATATAATTAGTCTAATAAATGACAACCAATCAATTTATAACATTTGCTTTTTATTTTTATTTATGTTATTAATCTTTAAAAATAATATTTAACAACATTTTACTTCAATAATTACAAAAATATAAATACTAGACTAAAAAATTTGACTTCTGTTCAACGTCTAGTGTAACAAAAATATATCTACTTTGCGATTTTTTTTCAATTTAAACGCGTTTCTTCATGTTTTATCATGCCCTTTGTTTTTCTTTATACGTATTACTTATTTTTTATATAATTAATAAATTTCTAAATGTAATTAAATTTTTTATCCATTCAACTTTGCGTAACATCTTGAATGTTAATATTCAAGAAGGTATGTCAACCAATTTTATAGTTCATTCATAAAATCTTCAAGTATTCCAACAATGACCATAAGAAACTATTCCATACATGCATATTTTGTAATTGTATGTGTGTAGATCTCTAAGTATATAGATATTTTGTACATTCAACGGAGTTCTATTTCCGGATAAGAAAATCGTTCGTTTTCTATTTTGGGAACATTACATTGTAGAAAAGTTGCTACTTTCGACATTTATCGAATTGAATTGATCGTTAAAATAATGGAACTTTTACTCGTCAAACCCGGTAATAATTAAAATATTTCCCATCTAGAAATATCATTTTAAACTTTTGTTTTTCCCATTGTCAACTCTTATGTAGTTATTTATATGTACGATCTTTAATGAAAAGCATATGTTTATATGGAAGGATTCTTAGTAACTAACAATAATTTGATTGATGATAGATGTGTAATTTTTTGCTGCGATGTCAACAATTTAATTTAATATAAAAATTTACCAATTTATACGTACTCAGAGACAGCTAGACTTTTGATATTTAAAAATATAATTTCTTTTGCATCACAAAAATATAGAGAAAATGAACATTGATTTACTACTAATGTGCTTAAGAAAACCCAAACAGAAAGGAAAATATTCTGTCAGCAAGGTGTCAACATAGATTATATTTAAAATATATGGCAAACTACATTCTAATTTATATAGAAATCTGTAGCGGAGCGGACGTATCCATAATGTTTATTTATTTTATTCTTTATCATATACAAATAATTTGGCAACGAACACCTCCAAACTTTATATACTTCTAGCGGATATTATTTATTGATGGAGAAATGTTAAATGTCTTGTTTATTTCTAGTTAATTTTATGCTAATTTTTTTTTCTTCTATGTGATGTACATTTTTATTTTAAAGATGTTTTGTCGGCCATGAGACAGTCTCATGTGTATCGTCTGTGTTTAACAAATTATCGTCAGGGTCAACAAAAATCAAGAAAAAAAAAAACACAATTTTTAATATATTTTTTTAATTATTTAGTATTTTTACTTTATTTGTCCAGAGATGCCGTCTTCTAATTGGTGATATCTAAATTATGATAATAAATAGTCTTATCTGTTGCATTTGCTAGCGCCTCAATTTGAATTCGAACAATCTCTAATTTTGCCTTTATCTTTTCACAGATTTAGAATTAAATTTTCATAATTTTTTTCACATTTTTGAGAAAGATGAAAATATATTTCGAAATTATTACTTTTGTAATTAATATTAATTTGGTAATTAATTTTTTTAAAACTGAAATATATACAATAGACAATGATTTGTAATATAATACAGTAAAGACTTACTTTTATAATCTAAAAAATGTATCATACTATGTTTGATTATGTATGTATGTATATTTAAAAAAATCCAGTAAGGAAAAAATAATTAAAATTTATTATAATCAACTTACTTATTATCTATAACTTTGTCCTTTTTTCCTTTTGGACAATAAATAAATATTGAATGAATTGTATACAAATAAGTAAAAACCCTAGAATTGATTGCAGTGCCAAAACGGCAAGTTATGGAACTTTTTGGTCTATTAAAAAAAATCTTAATTTTTTTATTTCCTATAATTTTTTCCGAATATATTTCAAGTAAATATAAAATTAGGTACAACTTGTTCGATTTGCAGCAAAAATTAATAAAAAAAAATAAAAATTTTATTAACAGTTCCACGTCGTACCGTTATAGTGTTGCAATTACTTTTATACATATCATTTTCATGTCAGTTCAACTAACTATAGTTTTTTATTCTGGTTAGAATTATATTGTTCTTATTAGATTATTTGTTAAATGAACGTAAATGTGTAAAGTCTAATTAATTATAATTATAATTTTTAATTGCAGACGTTGAAGAATTATCAGCACGTCTAATGCATACCATAGTTGATATCCGAGCAATTGAAAATGGCCGAATCATTCTGGAAGAGCAAAGTAAAGATCGACCATTTAATCCACTGGAAGTTCGTTGTGTATATTTAGAGCAACTTTTAGGTAAGTAATCCCACGCACAATAGCAAATTTAATGAATCCAACAAAATGTATTATTTTATCGAATTACAATTTAATTTATAGCTGGAGCAGAGATGACAAAAAATGCTGGACGTGGTAATGTCTACATAGAAGAGTCAAATACTCCAATAAAAGGATAAGACTTTAAAAAAAAAGAAAAAAAAAGACAAAATGTTTATAAAACTTGATGTACAAAAAATTGCTAACTATAAATAAATTAGATTTAAAATGTTTAATTCATTTGTAAATTGTAAACACACAAAAAATGTATGAATGGCGTTGTAACATGTAAACAAATAAATTAAATTAATAATAAATGTATTTTTATATATTTTTCTGAAATAAAAGCTAATTAATTATAATTGTGTTTATTATTTATGAGTAGCGTTTTATAGTTAATACTATTTGAATAAGTAATGTTTTTTTTTTTTGGTTAAAACAAAATGGTATTTTATAATTTGGCGTCTTTGCAAAAATGTTAATGTCTCTAAATTAAAAAAAAAAAATGTATAATTTGTATGTAATAAAATAAATACATATGTTTAATGTATTGTAGTAAATTTAATTTATTGTTGTTTGTTTCATTAAGTATGTATATCAAATAGGTACTAAAAATGATTAAAAAAATTTCAAAATTTATCAATAAGAAAGTAGAAAGTTAAAATATCCTCACAGACAATCAATAATCTCTCATAACAGATGAAAAGTAAAACGAACTAAACTAGGAGAATGAATGAACCATTAAACAATTCAAAGAATAACCATGGAGACTTTCCAGAACGTTTCTATTATAAATATTTTTGATGGGACGGTAGAATTAGAAACTAGATGTCCGATTAGGGCTACTATTAAGAAGCAAAATTTAGGATGAAATGATAAAAAATGAATTGAATTTAAAGATCAGTTTAGATAAACTCTTGGCAAATCTAGTTTAATTTTACAGGATGTTGAGTGCTTCAAAAATTTGAAAATTTGGCAACACTGAACGGAATAAAGAAAACCATTGTGTCAAGGAAAGTCAAGGTCTCTCCTAGCAGTATGCGAATACTGATAACTATCACGATTAATATTTTGACTGGTCACTGCTCACTTGAAGTTCGTTCTAACACTATTTATTCACATGTCTTGACTCCTTGTGTTCTAATTCTCTACGTTAGGATTCATATATGACAGTCTGGCATATAAGGACCCCTTATCCAATCAAAATTCCGTTTCCATTAAATACGTGAAGACTGAAAATTAGATTCAATTGCTTGCGTCAACAAACTGTCAACTTCCAATAAGCTAAGTTTTAGTATTAAATATATGACTTTGAACATTTTAATGTTTCACTTTGCTGTATTATCGACATTTTTAGAATTAATAATTGAAAAATTATTGATTGAGATTAAAATTTATTTTATTCGATTTTATCGGGTGTTACATGAGTTTTTTTTGTTTATCAAATTCTCACCATGAAAAAAAAAACTTAAAATATGTAGACACACCACTGATGCCACATATTTCCAAAGAAATTTTATTAAACGTGGACAAACACTGATTGGCAACCAAATATTTGACAAAATATTTTGAATAAATTTGAATATTAATTAATCTTTTCTTGCGGCCCGAAAACAATAGTTAAACACGCAGTTAAACATTTATTTCTACGTACAGACCGAATGTTGTGCTTTGGATTTGTCTTCATTTGTGTTTTATTTTATTTTTTTTGGCCAGATCGAACGTGGGGATTTTGAAAAAAAAAAAAAAAAAAAAAATTATTTAGAAATCTATCGCCATGGCTCAAAAGAGACGAATTAATATTCTACAATGATCTATATGAAATATTTTTTTTTTTAACTTTTTGTTTGGTCGACTGAATACTAAATTAGATGTCAAATACGTACTCGAATTTAATTTGCAATAACAATTTGTTATTTGTTTATATATAGTCGCATAAAACATAAATTATTTCAAATTGGCCGTTGTCTCACATAGCATTACGTTTGATTGACGGAATTGAACCTTGATCAATTGTATGCATCAATTACGTTTAATACAAATATGTGCGGTTGAGTTAGTTACATAACGTTATATATACATAAGAGTTCTGGAATTTTTTCTTTTTTTAATTTGCTATCGATTTGAATTTAAAATAGGAATAGAAGTTTTATGCGGTATGCTTAAAATAATTTTCGTTTAAGAATTATTACGTATTATACGATTATGATACGTGGCTTAGAAGAAAATCTCGTATATATAAATAGCCTTTTCTTATGATCACTTGATTTTTATATATGTAAATAAAGATCTTTTCGAATCTTGTTTCAAACCTAATTAACGTAATGTTTAATTTTGTTTGAACTGTCGTTATTGTTCCTTTCTCTCCCCTCTCTAGCCTTCTCCCACCTCTGAAATTACCCCTGCTTTCCCTAGCCTTCCATCCCCTTTCCTTCTATCCATTTAGCTCTCCTTTCTTACTATTTCATAATTCTGTGATATTCTTGATCCTGTAGTAAATGATGTGGAGCGATTTTTGATTTATTTGTCGAAAACCCATATCATAATTAAAAACTCACAAAACTATACTTAAAGCAGAATTTAAAAATTCTTAATTAAATTTGATTCATATTTGTTTAATATATTTTTTTTAAATTTTCAAATTAAATATCGAGAAAATCGAGAAAATTGAAATTCGTACGTTACTTTTCAGTTGAATTGTTTAATTAATATACCGGAATCATCGATTTCCGAACGAGTAGGAAGATGGTAGACGCACTTTCACTAAAATCTTTGTATATTTACAGATCATTTGTAATTAAAAAGTTTTTTTTCTCTTCAAAGTTCTTTCATTCTCTGATGAATGTGCCAATTTAAATATTTATTTGAATACAAAAATTTTATTAACTAAAATCAAACGAATTTTAAAAATTTTTTTTCTTTTTTTTCAAAAATATACCCAGCCGTAAAAGCAAGAGAAGTCGCACTACATAATTTTGCCTACACACCATTTATTTTTTCTAAGCGCAAAAAAATATTCAACTCATGTCAATATTATTTATGAAATGATATATTTGTATGTATATAAATTCCCCCCTCTCTATTTCCAGCCAAAATATGACATATTTTCAAAATTAAAAAACATTTCACTAATATCCAAGTGGAAAAGTACGCATCTGTTCGAACCGTTTAAGATATTGCTTCCTTCCGTCGTCTATATGTATTTACATTCGGTACAATCTTCGCGCTATTGGCATGGCATATGGGATGGGATGGCGACTTTTTGGTTTAGGAACACACGAGAGAGATTGTAAGTAAATAGATGAAAATACACGTGTACAATAAGTCAAAAATAGAATCAAAGCCAAGTAAATATGATTTATCAAATGAACATGTGCCATACGAGTTTTTTTTTCTTTAACTTTTTTTTTATTTACTTTTTTTTTTTTTAAATTTTACATTGCATAATTTACATGTATGTACTTGTGTAAGTTTGACGTATGTATTTTAATTAATCATTATTTTGTAATCATCCATAAAGGTTGTCTACATAATTATCGTATGTATGTATGTATAATGTATATGTACGTCGTAGGTGCATATACGAGACAGTTTTATTCTATTTTTTGTTGTAAATGATCGCTAAAATGGTAATTATAGTTAGTCGTTTATCTAAAAGAGGTGTGCAGAGAAATTTGTTATATATTCAAAATGAAAATTAGAGATTGAGATTATAGTCATTCGATTTCTTAAAGGAAAGCCAAAATTTAAACCGTAAATATATTGAAGAATTGTAACAAAATAGATTGGAAATAATAATCGTCCTTATAATCATTATAAATGCCCTTTCTGATTACACATCCACAGACCACAATCTCGTTCTGTTCATTTATTGGTATCATAATTTTTCTCTAATTACTGCGGGTAATACACTAAGTGGGGGTGAAGGAAGGCGTGAGGGGATTTTTTCTGAAATATAATTTTCTTTTAGTTTCGTTCTTGTTATTATTTTTTTTTATTGATTTTTACCGAATTTGAACTTTTCTTAAAAAATATTTATAGCCTCTATTTTCGCTTTTATTTTCTTTTTTATAGCCTCTATTTATAGCGCTAAAACAACATTTTTTAGCCTCTACTTTTCTCGGCCCTGAATATGTTCTGAATTTGTTCCACAGAAAGCCGACGCAAATCAAAACAACGCGAATCGAAATATTCTATTACATAGTATTTCTATAGGATTTCTTTTAATCTCATCTGAAACTACCACAAAAATTAGAAAAAATGATTAAAATGATTTAATTGTATAAATCATAGGAATTTATTATTTGGAAAATAATCTGATTCTTCTTAGATCAACTGAGTATTTTGAAATCTGCACCAAATATTTTTCACATATTGTGGAACCGTATGGTGAGTATACGTACCATTTTCACCTCATAGAGGGTCACTAGCGTCGACTATATCCGACGTATCGATATACGACTTTTAATTAGCGTCGGAATAGACTGACGAGTCTCAATTTATAACGTTAGAATTTGTCCGTACAGCGCTACGTAGATTTTGATCATTTTGTTTGTGGGACCACCATACAATATTTTTATTTTTAATTTAAAGCTCAATTGTCGTGCCCTAAAAATATTTTAGCACTCTATGGGACCAAAGTTGGGTATATGCAAAACCAATGTAAAATCCGTCTACTGGCTGTCATTTGGCTGTCATTATGTCTGTGTTCACCGGTGGACATGCGATCCGTTTGATTTTGTACCACCGGTGGACCTGGACATGGACATATGGCGATGTACGTACGCGTTTATTTAAATAAAAATTATTTAGCATGTCATACTTATTGGCATTGTTCCGTTGTTCTCTCCTATATTGTACATAAAGTTTTGTATGTGATATCTCGTAAACAAAAATCACAGATGTCGCTTTTCTTAATATATTGAAGCTTTTCGTGTTCGTTATACTCTGTGATAGAATTAAAAAGTCCAAAAATTAAGTTTATGAGATTAGTTAGAATGAATTTTAGCATTGTATATTGAGTTATTATAGTATGGCAATGTCATTTGTACACTTAGGGTAACAGATGTCTCCACTAGCACGAAT
>JANSTT010007302.1:0-27400 GCA_026745375.1 Platyura marginata
GGAAATAATAAACAAGTACTCATACGGGTATATTATAATCGGCGTAGCCAATTTTTTCTTCTTTACTGGTTTTTTTAATTTATAGGTACCTAAATCTCTTTGTATCTCATTTTAACAATTTTTTTTATAAAGAAAAGTAAGAATTGATTAAATTTTTAGTTTCAATGTTTATTTCAATAAATCAGTATAGCATATAACCTGGATAAACTAACTGTATGAAAAGTGACATACTGCCTTGAAAAGTAGCTTCTAACAGGAAATCAACTTACTATTTGTAAGAATTGTGTAACAAGCCATGCTTTCCATCCAGTTAATATGATAAAGAAACATTTTGCTTGATATCTCATTCATTATCACTGTAAACATCTTTAGGAACTTTAAGATTTTCTAATTCAAATACCACTCATATTAAGCGTTTCAAAGTAATCAACTTCTATATTATCCGAATATGGTAAGAGGTCAATTGAGTAAACAGTTTATTCTTGAAAGTAAACATAACATCGTTTTTTTTTTAACTGAAAGTGAAAACAATGGAAATAGTGCCCCATTAGATAATATCAATATTCCCACCATAAACAATGCTGATACATCGGTAACAATGCAGGACCAATTGCAATTACCAACTCAAACGCTAAAGTAATTGTTGCTTTATTTCTGATTTTTGCGATTTTTTTTTAACCATAAAAAATTAATGTTTTGTTTAATAATTTTCTTTTTAGGCCTAGTATGTCCCGTGGTACGGGACTAGGAATAGATCGTCAACACAAAGATTTTACGTTGTCTACAACGGAGGAGTTCGTCAAAAAATTTGGTGGAAATCGTGCAATTAATAAAGTAAGTCTTTTCACTAAGTAGATTTTATCAGACGTTAAGGTTATGGGATTTTTACACAGATATATTGGCTGTTCCTATTAATTATAGTGGAATTGTAGGGCTATGTAAGTAATATTTTCAATGCCAGTTAGGTTGTGTGTAGGACTTTCTGGTAATTCGATTCTATTCATAATACACATACAATTGACAATTATGAATTATCGCTGTTGTACAATGTACATATAGGTACATCTTATCAATAAAGTACCTTATTCGTGGTAATAAGATGCCCATGTATAGGAAAAAATTACTTATTATGCAAACTTTAGGGGTGCTGAAATCTAGTGACTTAGAACAATTACGATTTAGATAGCGAGTACTCCTCCTTGGAGTCTTGAATGGCCATTGATATAGAATATGAAATGATTTAACTAAATAATTCTTGGGAGGGATATTCCAAGAAATGTTCTAAAGATTGTTTCCAATTGAATAAAAACAACTTCAAAACTCTTGTATATGGTGAAACATATTTCGTAGGGTTACACTCGACGAAGTTTAGAATTTCTATAATACCCGAGTATAAAAGATCTGTGAACTTGAAGTTTTTATCTTTGTTTTAATTTTTTTTAAGGTTCTTATTGCTAACAATGGCATTGCCGCTGTTAAATGTATGCGATCAGTGCGTCGATGGTGTTATAATATGTTTCAAAATGAAAGAGCCGTTCGATTTGCTGTTATGGTAAAATTAAAAAAAAACAAATTAAAATAATAAAGATTTTGTTGATTAATTTTTAATTAATAGGTTACACCTGAAGATTTACATGCAAACGCTGAATATATTAAAATGGCCGATAACTATGTGCCAGTACCTGGTGGATCGAACAATAATAACTACGCAAATGTTGAGTTAATTGTTGATGTAGCCCTACGACAAGGTGTCCAAGCTGTTTGGGCTGGATGGGGACATGCATCGGAAAATCCAAAATTACCGGAATTACTGCATAAAAATGGCATAGTATTTTTAGGTCCACCCGAACGTGCAATGTGGGCACTTGGTGATAAAGTGGCTTCTTCAATTGTTGCCCAAACAGCCAATATACCAACATTGGCCTGGTCAGGATCTGATTTAAAGGCACAATATAATGGGAAAAAAATTAAAATTTCTACTGAATTATTTAATAAGGGTTGTATTAGTACATCAGAAGAAGGTTTGGTTGCTGCGGAGCGAATTGGTACGAAAAGCATTTTTAAAATCCAAAATGAGTTATTTGAATTATTTTGTTTTTAGGATACCCTGTAATGATAAAGGCATCTGAAGGTGGCGGCGGAAAAGGTATTAGACGTGTCGATACTGCAGATGAATTTCCAGCTTTATTTAGGAATGTTCAGTCTGAGGTACCTGGTTCCCCTATTTTTGTTATGAAATTGGCTCACGGTGCTCGACATTTAGAAGTGCAATTATTAGCGGATCAATATGGTAATGCAATCAGTTTGTTTGGACGTGATTGTTCAATACAGCGACGTCATCAAAAGATTATTGAGGAAGCTCCGGCCATCGTAGCTCATCCAGAAGTTTTTGAAGAAATGGAAAAGGCAGCTGTTCGTTTAGCAAAAATGGTTGGATATGTAAGCGCTGGTACTGTTGAATATCTGTATACAACCGAAGGTAATTACTATTTCCTGGAACTTAATCCTCGACTACAAGTTGAACATCCTTGTACGGAAATGGTGTCGGATGTTAATTTGCCAGCATGTCAGTTGCAGGTCAATTCAAATTTATTATCTTCTTAATAAGTTAGTGGAGAATAATATTTGTTCTATTAGATTGGAATGGGTATTCCACTGCATCGCATCAAAGACATTCGATTACTATATGGAGAAACGCCATGGGATGATTATGAAATAAATTTCGAAAATCCTCGCCATAAGCCACAGCCAAAAGGCCATGTTATTGCTGCACGTATAACATCCGAAAATCCTGATGAAGGTTTCAAACCAAGTTCGGGAACCGTACAGGAACTTAATTTTAGATCAAGCGAAAAAGTGTGGGGGTATTTTAGTGTGGCAGCTTCAGGCGGTTTGCACGAGTTTGCTGATTCTCAATTTGGTCATTGTTTCTCATCTGGCGAGAATAGACAACAAGCTCGACAGTATGTGGCAAAATTCTGGGGATTAGTTATATTTTGAGTTAATTTTTTTTTTAATAGGAATCTCGTTATTGCTCTAAAAGAACTATCAATTCGAGGTGATTTTCGAACCACCGTAGAATATTTAATAACACTATTGGAAACAAATCGATTTTTGGAAAATACTATCGACACTGCTTGGCTAGATGCTCTTATAGCTGGACGAGTGAAATCGGAAAAACCAAATATCTTTTTGGGCATTGTATCGGCAGCATTGCACATTGCTGATCGCAAAATAACCGAAGCATTTTCAAGTTTTCAAATATCTCTTGAAAGGTAAAACATTCACAAAACAATGCGCCAAGTTGATTTTATTTTTTCTTATTCTATTTATAGAGGTCAAATTCAAGCAGCAAACACATTAACAAACATTGTCGATGTTGAGCTAATTTCCGATGGTACCCGTTATAAGGTGCAAGTGTGCAAAAGTGGTGCAAACACATTCTTCCTGGTAATGAATGATTCATTCAAAGATGTTGAAGTACATCGATTGTCTGATGGTGGTATGTTATTGTCGATGGAAGGTGCAAGCTACACAACCTATGTAAAAGAAGAAATTGATCGATATCGAACGGTTATTGGCAATCAAACATGTGTTTTTGAAAAAGAAAATGATCCTTCGGTTTTGCGTAGTCCATCCGCCGGAAAACTTATCAATTTACTGATTGAAGATGGTGCTCATGTTAATAAAGGACAAGTATATGCTGAAATTGAAGTCATGAAAATGGTTATGACATTGATATCTCAAGAGGCTGGAACCATTTCGTTTGATCGGAGACCCGGAGCTGTACTGGAGGCTGGCTCAGTTATTGGTCATGTTGAGCTAGATGATCCATCATTGGTTACTGTAGCCCAACCATATATTTTTCCATTTCCAAGTGCTGAAATTACCAATACAAAGGATAAACTTCATCGTAAACATAACAGGTAAGAATGAACCTCTTGATAATTGGTCGTTTTGTGCTACATCAATAATTTGTCCAATAGCTTGAAAGCAATCTTAGAAAATAGTTTAGCCGGCTTTTGCTTGCCAGACAAATACAATGAACAACGAATTAAAACCGTCATTGAAGACTTTATGAATAGTTTAAGAGATCGCAATCTCCCGCTGCTAGAACTACAAGAAGTAATTGCTTCAATATCAGGTAAATTTCTAATGGTAAAACCGAGTTTTTGGTGTATTTTAATTAAGATTTTTTTTCCAAAATTAGGTCGCATTCCACAAACGGTGGAAAAAAAAATTCGAAAATTAATGTCTCTGTATGAAAGGAACATCACTAGTGTTCTGGCCCAATTCCCCTCTCAGCATATTGCCAGTGTAATCGATAGTCATGCAGCAACTCTGCAGAAACGTGCCGAACGTGATTCGTTTTTCTTGACAACGCAAGGCATTGTACAATTGGTACAACGCTACCGTAGTGGAATACGTGGTCGTATGAAGGCAGCCGTACACGATTTACTTCGACAATATTATACGGTTGAGTGTCAATTTCAACATGGACACTACGACAAATGTGTAACGGCACTTAGGGAAAAACATAAGGACGATATGTTAACCGTTGTCAATACAATATTTTCGCATAGTCAAGTATCAAAGAAAAATTTACTTGTCACCTCGTTAATTGATCATCTTAAGAAAAGGGAGCCGGGATTGACGGAGGAATTGGCAGCTACATTGAATGAATTGACATCGTTGAATCGGGCTGAACATTCTAGAGTTGCACTTAAAGCACGCCAAGTTTTAATTGCAGCCCATCAACCGGCCTATGAACTACGACACAATCAAATGGAATCGATTTTCTTATCGGCTGTTGATATGTATGGTCATGATTTTCATCCGGAAAATTTGCAGCGATTAATTTTATCGGAAACATCTATATTTGATATTCTTCATGATTTCTTCTATCACACAAATAGCTTTGTTTGTAATGCTGCTCTAGAGGTGTACATTCGACGATCTTATATTTCCTACGAATTGACGTGTTTGGAACATGTTGATGAAACAATTTCCGGAATTGATGTGCCATTAGTTCATTTTCAATTTCTTCTTCCAACAGCCCATCCAAATCGGTAATTTTAATCCCTTTTTTTGGTATTTTGTTTTCTATATAACTAAAGAAATTTTAACAGATCCGATGGAGAAGTAACAAAAGGATCATTTATGCGAGCTGGTTGGATGGCTGCATTTGATTCATTTGACAACTTCCAAGATGCTTCCGACGATATTCTAAAATTATTGGAAGACTTTTCAACGCCAACCACAATCAATAGCAAAGTATTGGATGCACTTGAAGCGGCCGAACATGGTGATTCTGTATCGGATGGATCACGTTTAAGTACATCGATTAATGTATCGTTGTCGGAACCAAATAGCCGAGCAACACCGAATGAAAGTGAAGAAGGTAATTTCAAGCAAAATCGTCCCACAAATCGATATATTTTCAACTTGTATTTTGTTGTGTGTAGACGGACATCTTGAACCAATGCACATTTTAAGTATTGCCGTTCGGGGAACCGAAGATATGGATGACAATCAAATGGCCAACGTTTTTGGATCTTATTGTAAACAACATAAAGAGAATTTAAGTAAACATCGAGTTCGACGAATTACATTTGCTGCTTTAAAAAAGTATGAACACCACACCCTATTGCATGATAGTGAAATTTACATTTGAGAGTTGTTTTTTTTTTGTTTTAGAAAAAAATTTCCAAAATTCTTTACGTATCGAGCCCGAGATGACTTCGAAGAAGATCGTATTTATCGACACTTAGAGCCAGCATGTGCCTTCCAACTAGAATTAAATCGAATGCGTACATATAACTTGGAAGCTCTACAAACGGCTAATCAAAAAATGCATTTATATCTGGGAAAAGCTAAAGTTGCTAAAGGTCTACAGGTTACCGATTATCGATTCTTTATCAGATCCATTATTCGTCATTCAGATTTAATAACAAAGGTTTGTTTATTGACAACAATTTCAACGAGGACCCTTAAAAATATTTCTTTCCACAGGAAGCGTCATTTGAATATTTGCAAAATGAAGGAGAACGTGTTCTATTAGAATCACTGGACGAACTGGAAGTAGCCTTTTCGCACGAAGACGCTAAACGTACAGATTGCAATCATATTTTCTTGAATTTTGTTCCATCCGTCATAATGGATCCAAATAAAATTGAAGAATCTGTAACGAAAATGGTTATGCGTTATGGACCTCGACTATGGAAATTGCGAGTTTTACAGGCTGAATTAAAAATGGTTATACGACAGGCACCACAAGCACCACCGCAATCAGTAAGACTTTGTATTGCCAATGATTCCGGTTATTTCTTAGATATCGCTATGTACACGGAAGTTACGGATCCAAATAGTGGAACGGTATGTCGATATATTGATCCAATTAATCATTGATGGTGATTTCAATTTATTTATAGATAAAATTTATTTCTTATGGACCAAAACATGGTCCATTACATGGATTGGCCATTTCAACTCCATATTTAACCAAAGATTTTTTGCAACAAAAACGTTTTCAAGCCCAATCAAATGGAACAACGTATGCTTATGACATTCCAGATATGTTTAGACAAATGACCGAACGACTGTGGAAAGAATATTCGAAGGCTAGACCATCTGTAGATATTCGTATGCCGGAAAAAGTGCTATTGGAGTGTGTTGAACTTGTTATGAATGGTGATACTTTAGAAGAAATTCAACGATTACCCGGTGAGAATGATGTAAGTTGAGCATTTTTTGTTTTCAAAATTAAGTGTTGAGGTCATAATTTTTCTCTATAAATTTTAGCGTGGCATGGTCGCATGGCGAATTGTGTTGTGTACACCGGAATTTCCAAAGGGACGTGAACTTATTTTAATTGCAAACGATCTAACCATATATATTGGATCATTTGGACCCAAAGAAGATATTTTATTCAATAAAGCCTCTATATTAGCACGGGAAAGAAAAGTTCCAAGAGTAAGAAATTTATAAAATTAACATAAATTCAAATTCAACTAAACACTGTTCCCCTACTCCATTCAAATAGATTTATGTATCGTGTAATAGCGGTGCCCGAATAGCTCTAGAAGAAGAATTAAAATCTATGTTTAAAATCGCATGGGAAGATCCTGATGAACCAGACAAAGGATTTAAATATATTTATTTGTCCACCGAAGATTATGGTAAAATTGAAAATACAAAATCGGTTCGTGCAATTCTTGTTGAAGATGAAGGTGAACAAAGGTAGTCAATTTAATTATGATATTTATTGATAGCTATTGATGTTTGTTATTTGCTTGCTCTGTTAGATATAAAATCACAGACATAATTGGCAAAGATGAAAATTTAGGAATTGATAGTTTACGCTATGCTGGTATGATTGCCGGTGAAACATCGCAGGCATACAATGAAATTGTAACAATATCGATGGTGTCATGTCGTGCAATTGGTATTGGTTCATATTTGGTTCGACTGGGACAGCGTATTGTTCAAATCGATAATTCCCATATCATATTGACTGGTTTTGCAGCTTTGAATAAGGTGAGTACATCAAACTGATAATGGAAAAAACTGTACCATTTAAGGCAACCATTTGGCAAACGATATAAAATCCCTGAAATTTGTTTTAGCTTCTTGGCCGAAATGTCTACTCATCAAATAACCAACTAGGTGGTGTTCAAATTATGTACAACAATGGGGTAACCCACAAAACTGAAGGTACATTAAACTAAACACAAACAAATTGACCCAACAAACGATTCTTATCATTTTTATCAAATACTAGCTGCTGATCTGGATGGTGTCTATACGATTCTCCATTGGCTTTCGTACATGCCAGCAAAAATAAGCGGCGATTTGCCTATTGTCATACCAAATGATCCAATTGATAGAACTGTTGGTTTTATGCCAACCAAAGCGCCGTATGATCCCAGGGCAATGATTGCCGGTCGACCGAATCCAACGAATCTCGATCAGTGGGAAAGTGGCTTTTTCGACAAGGACAGTTTTTCAGAAGTAATGGGACCATGGGCCCAAACGGTTGTGGTGGGACGTGCACGTTTAGGTGGTATACCAGTTGGTGTAATTGCTGTTGAAACAAGAAGCGTTGAATTGACAATGCCTGCAGATCCGGCGAATTTAGATTCTGAATCAAAAGTAATTAAAATTTATTAATGTTGTCGAACGAAAAATGGTCAATAAATATTTGTAGACTTTACAACAAGCCGGACAAGTATGGTATCCGGATTCGGCATTCAAAACAGCACAGGCCATAAAAGATTTCGGACGCGAAGAGTTGCCGTTGATGATTTTCGCTAATTGGCGAGGTTTTTCCGGTGGCATGAAAGATATGTACGATCAAATATTAAAATTCGGTGCTTACATTGTTGATGGTCTGAGGGAGTACAAACAACCGGTTATTGTCTATTTGCCACCGAATGCCGAACTTAGGGGTGGTGCATGGGCCGTACTAGATGCTACAATAAATCCTAGATACATAGAAACATATGCAGATCCTGAATCTCGAGGTGGTGTACTAGAACCGGAAGGAATTGTAGAAGTTAAATTCAAAGAGAAAGATTTGATTAAATCAATCAATCGACTTGATCCTCTTGTGAAAAATGTAAATTTACGTTCATGCATTGAATTCATCTTATTAATGACATTTGAATGTTTTAGCTAAGACAACAATTAACACAGACCGACAATAAAGAATTAACAATCAAATTAGAAACTCAAATTGCGGATCGAACAAAGACGTTAATGCAAGTCTATCATACGGTTGCACTTCATTTTGCTGACTTGCACGATACGCCCGAACAATTACTGGAAAAAGGTGGCATCAGCGATATTATTCCATGGCGGGAATCAAGAACTTTATTATATTGGCGATTACGACGAAGTATATTCGAGGACCAGCTAGTCAAAGAAATTTTAAATGCTCAGAGCAATTTGCTAGTCGAAGAAGCGAAATCAATGCTGCATAGATGGTTCTTGGAAGATCATGAACCAGCAGAGGTTTGTAAATTTAGCATTAAAAATTTGAAAATTCTACAATAAATGACGAAAATTCTTTATGAACAGTATCACGTGTGGTGGAAACAAAACCAAAAAGTTGTCAATTGGTTAGAACAACAGAAAAAACCGGAATCAACTGTTAGAACAAATTTAAATGCAGTTCGAAAGGATGCAATTATTTCTCTAATCGAAAAATCATTGGAGGTTTGTTTTTTATTTTTTATTATTTATTATATTATTGATTTGGGGATGAAAATGATTGGGGTGGAAGAGATAGATTATAGATAGATACGAGCTCAACTATCACGGGAAGATTAATTCGAGTTTCATATAAACATTCTGTTTTCGAATAAGTTAATAAAAATTACCTGTGTAGCCTTCCTTACATTTCTCAGTTTTTAACCCTAACAGTAAAAAAAAATAGAGATGACGATAAAATGTTCCAGAACTGTAAAGGGGGTGGGGAGGGGAGTTAGGCAAAAGGATTGAAGTACAAATTTGAAAACTATCAAAACCCAGAGGCATGACAAATTTTTAGATATTCAGAATAGAAAACTAGAATGAAAACCAGTGTATCATGTACTAACATATCTTGAAAACTGCCGCAGGCTTCCTTAAATTGGTATTTTGGAGCCGTCATATTATATTCTTATATTTTTATACGCAGAAGGTTCGACAGGTTTGCAGGGGCACTAAAGTATTCCTAATGATCAATAAAGCAAAACTCTGGCTTAGCTACAATACCTCGTATCAAATTATTCGCCAGTTTTTGTTCAGTAAGTATGCCAATGTGGCTATACAAATCTCTCTGTCTATATATCAAAATAAAATGTATTAACACTGTAGGGATTAGGGAGAGAGGGATAACTGTTGACGAAACTGTTTGAAGAAAACACAGAAATTGAATCCATGACACATATTTACAATTTCTTTGGAAACTCACAGTCAAACAAATGAATACGGAAGTGATTCTGTCAACGATTGGCGCCATTGTTGTGTTGTGTTGTGTTGTGTGTGTGTGTGCGTGCGTGCGATAGAAATTACAAATGGGAATCGTGTTTTACTTATTTTATTATTTTGTTTTTTTTTAGGACTGCCCAGAAGCTGCTCTAGACTCTGTTATCAAAATATGTGAAACCCTAACAGCCGCCAATCGTGGTGAAGTGGTACGAAAATTGTCCGAACTTGATTTAGCTCAACAGAGCAGCAGCGGATGATCGGCAACTAAAAAAGATAGTTAGGATTATAAAATTTATATTGAAATTATTGGTGCTTTATTGGTAAAACACTGAATTACTATAAAAATCAATGTAATTAGTAATATATATTTATGATCTTGTGTGATAAGTACAAATTCGGGCACTTTTAGGTTATTGTTCAATTCCTTTTTCTTGTTTTTAGCTGTGTAATATTTAATTTCAGAACAAATTTATTTTTTTTGTTTAAATTTTAAATGTACACATTTTGGCGATATTTAATTTCTTTATAATTACTTAGAATAAGTACTTAGAGGGGCGGACACGTTCAGCATAACTACAAAATTATATTCGCGCATTTTTATCTACTTTTAAACATTTGTATCTACATTAATATGGCTGAAAAAATGTTACTATGTTCTGAAACTGAAAATGTGATTTTCTTTTTGTAAAAACAAAAAAAAAAAAAATAATTAGCTACTCGTATGCCATGATTTTTTTTTTAAATTTTTATTCATCGATTTGTTTCAATACGTCATATTTTTGCATGCAATTTGCAATACATTTTTAAATTATTTGTAAAATATTATTTGTGTACTCTTTATTTGATAAATAATAATTTTTTTGGATTTTCCTTTTTTATTTACACAATTATCGTCGCTACGAGAGAAATGATAACACATTTGTACTAGGTTGGAGTAAATTCTTGAAACTGAATTATTGGGTTGTGGAAATGTGGGAAAAGGCACAAAGAAAAAGTCAACATTTCATAACTTCTGATTAATATCTTTGTTTTGTAGCAAGGCTGGTCTGGGACGTACTCATTTGGGACATAAATAAGCAATCTTCATCATTTTATCCGGCATAATGTGCCGGGCACATAGGCCACACTAAGGGCATTTGACTTTTGTTTTTTATGCGTCAATTTCAGTGAAAGATCAACAAGAATCATCCATACATACATAGACTATTGGAGGGAGAATATTACAAAAAGGAGACAATTTTGAAAAACTGATAGTGCCATTAGAATAACAGATCACGGAAATCCTTTAATACCAATTTTCATTAAAATATCTCGGAAAAATACGGATTTAAAAAAATCAAAGTTCAAAATGGTACATGCAGCGCCATCTCTGGGTTGAGTTACCTGTAGACATTTATGAACTCCTGTTCCGATTTTTTCGAATTTTAACATTTTTTTCGTCATTTTCGTGCGGCGTCGTTTAACAAAAAATTTTAAAAATGCTAAAAATTTACCAAATCGGAACAGGAGTTCATAAATGCCAGCAGGTAACTCAACTCAAAGATGGCGCTGCATGTACCGTTTTGACCTTTGATTTTTTTAAATCCGTATTTTTCGAGATATTTTAATGGAAATTGGGAATAGGGGCTTTTCGTGGACTCTATTAGTTTTTAGATATTATTGCCTCTTGTAGATCTTCACCTAAATTGTTTATGATATCGGATTAATGCGTCTTGTCCTGAAATGTTTCCAGTAGCTATTATTGATAATTCTTGTAGATCTTTTACCTTTAGTTATTTCTATAGAGAGCACGCAAAGGAAAAAATATAAAATTTTTATGTTTTGTTTTAATTTATTACAAAATTTTTAATAAAATAACAAAATCATTTAAAAATTTTTAAACCTAATTAATGTTTTTGTTATTTAACTATTGTAGGTTTCACCTAATCCTTTATGAGATTGCCCTAGAGGACCCTGTCATAAACAAAAAAGAGGCCGATTAATTGACGTTTGGCGATGCAATTATGATGAAAAATGCAAATTTCCAGAAATGGGACATCTATCTTCCTGATCGACAGAATAAAAATTGTTTGAATTAGTTATTTGTGATTATTTTGAACTAGTTGAGCCAAAAAATTTTAGCAGTAGATTTGCATATGTCAAAATTGTCATGCTTCCATATGATTTTTAATAATTTTTATTTTTCAATTTGACTCACTTGTTCGTACGGTGACGTTAGCTTTAAAATGAAAATGTATCTACCTTCAAATTTAATTATAATAATCGCTTTGAATCGGTGTTATTCTTCTACCTCTATCTTTAACCCATTCATCATAGTGAAACTTCTTACGATGTGAATGTCGATTGGCACTTGATTTAAATGTTTGCGGACAATACGGACACGTGTATATGCTTTCTCCAGTATGCGATGCTATGTGTTCCTTAAAAAAAAATAATAAATAAATAACATATCCAAACTAATAATATTTAAGTTAATCATTTATGTGGAATTTTTGGTTTAATTTACTCGTAATGCAATGGAATTCTTAAACGCCTTCGTACACATTGTACACTGAAATGTTCGTTCACAGTGAACGTTCCGCATGTGCGTTTCTAGTGAATGTTTGTTGGCCATTACTCTTTGACATAGCGTGCATATTTGTGATTTCTCGTTGTGTCGATGTAAATGGCGCCGAAGACCTTGTTCATTTTTTAACCTAAAATATCATTCGTTAGGCAGTTATTCTATTGTTCCAAAAAACGGAACAAATAGACAATTCGTTCTTATTCATCTCAAACAATTTTTCTCATGGATAATTAACCTTAAGAACGATTTGCATAACTGTGTTTGGCTACAATGGTATCTTATATCGATAAAGGGTAAATAGAAGTAGGGAGAGGATTATTAGTCAGGGAGGAATAGAAGTAAATAGAAGATTCAAATAATTGATTTTAATCTGCCCATATTGATAGGCAATATCTCTTAGAATTTTAGAACATTTTAAATTCAGTATGTGCGTATTGTCATTACCGAACAAATGGAAGCCATACAAAAATTACCTCTTGTCCTATTTCTCTTATTATTTGATGATTTGTCGATATTTTATTTCTTTTGCCGTAGAACTAGTTGAAGATGTCGGCCAGCATTTTCTTAATAGGGTGGAGAAAATGTTTTCTTATTACAATGTAATTTATTTTCTTTTTCCTCAATCTCGTTTTTTTTGGTGTGGGAAAATTTCGTCACAACATTATGAAAAAATTCGTTTTCTATTAGAAGTCTCAGTAGTCATTGTCATGGTCATTGTTTTCAAATTGAAGAGCAGTTTTTAAATACAAAACAACCAATAAAATTTATTGCCAGTTAGACAAACTGTTCCTAAGATAAATTGTCCATGATCTGACATTATTTAAGGTACCAAACCAAAAAAAAAAAAAAAACATACCATGACCCACAAATATTACACTGCAATCTAGGACGGTCAATATTTAAATGTTCCAAACGATGCATTTCAAAAACATGTTTGCTCTTAAATACCTTTGCGCAAATATCACAAACATGGGCATTTGCAAAATTATGAACTCCATCAATATGAACATTAAGCGCTGATTTCGTACCATATCTGGGTTAGTAGTAGAGTAGAAGTATAAGGTTTACAAATATAATCTTTTAAAAAAAAATAATTAAAAAAAAAACCAAATACTTTTTTCCACACTCGGTACAATCAAAATGTCGACCATCATTGGCACCATGTCTCCATCGCATGTGTTGCAACAATTTAAATTGTTTAATAAATGTACTGCCACAAATATCACATTTATAGGGTTTCAAATGTTCGGTGTCATGGTTTTCGATATGTTTTCGCAATGTACATTTGTCCGAGAAGATTTTCTCACATATTTCACACCTGCTGGGTTAAATAAAAACATGAAAATCTAAAAAAAATAATAAAATTACCGAAAAACATTATCGTTGACATGCAACAACATGTGATCCAGAACCCGACTGCGCCTAAAAAATGTTCGTCCACAGCACGAAATATATCCGCCCATTTGATGTTTCGATCTGTAGTGGCGTTTTGTTTCCATAAATGTGTCAAACTTATCGGCACAAATTTCACATTCCATTTTAAAATGTTGTCGTATCAGTTCATCTTCTTTTGCCGCATTTTCTTTTCGTTTGGTTTTCGGACGTCGCCGCCGTTTTATCGGTTTTACCGGTACAACTGAAATTAACAATTATCGTTTAACCGACACGATTTAGTTTTTATTTTTAGAGAAAATTTACCTTTTTTAATTTCGATTATTGGATTTTGTTCATTAATTTCGGAGCATGAAGATTCATTTGGTTGCGTTTTTAAGTCGTCCATTTTAAAGGGGGACGGTGTACGTTCGTCTGATAAACTCTCAATGTCTAAGTAAATTTTGAAAATAACATTTAAAAAAATATTTTTCTACTAATATGAATATGAGCAACACCAAATTAAATAGCCCACAAATTAATTACAGTCGAAAACATTTGAAAAGGCATATTTTTAGATCATTTTGAAAAAAAAATCGATCGGTCGATGTGAACTTGGAACCAACCAAAACAAGATCAGACATCAGTTTTAAATGGATAGCTTGTCCCCTATATTGGTTCTCTGTGAGTATTTCTTAAATAAATGGTGATGATGATCTGTAAGTATTGTCACAGGGTGAATTGAGAAAAGAAGAATAACGAATGATTCGCGTCAAATGAAGATTAAAGAATAAAAGGTACAGCTGGATTTGTCTGAAGAAAAAAACGAATACATATTTTGCAGTTTTTTACTCTTTGATCTCTGAGTATAAAAACTGATCAACGTTTCAGAAACATAACAGCAAAGCTCTGGGATATTATTTGGTCATTAATATTCAATTCAACGATTGCATAGCGGTTTGAAGTTTTAACAACAGACAATGTGTTTGGCTTGACAATAAGTAGGTAGGACGAAACTCCCTTGGCAAAGCACACTATGCACTATAGTCAGGCAAAATTTTCTAGTTCCGTACATATGAAATGATTAAAAAACTAATTCAACTTACGGTTGTTGTCATTTTTGTCATCAATTGAAAATACATCATCGAATGTAGTATCAAACACTCCTTCTTCTTTAAAAATTATATTCGAATTTTTTATTCTATCAATTCGGGCATCATGGTGTAAGTAATCATTTTGCGATGTCTCAATATCTTTATAGAACTCATGAAAAACGGATGTGTTGTTCCAGCAACGAGTGCAAATAAATTTCGAAAATTCGTCATGCTCGATTACCTGAAAAATAAAATAATTTGAATTTTACTATCATAGAAAGGAACAGATTATTATTCTGCCAGGGAAATATAGAGAAAGGACAACTAGAGAAGAATAGAAAACATTCTCGGATCGCAATCTAAATCTAATGCGGATATGAAGATTAATAACTGCATCAGTATTACCCCAATAATAGGTCTGGAATTAATCAATTTTTGACTTATTCTCAAGATGATCTTAGTGTCTGATGATGATCTTAGTGTTTTGCGTAAAAAGGATGATAAAACACACCTTAAACCAAAAATGTTGTGAAATAATTGAGGCAATCTGCAAAGTAATTCCATTTTCACTGAATATATCAATCATACTATGATTAGAAGACACGCACAGGAGGCACAAGTTATGTGTATCCATAATTAAAACTTAAGGACATTTAGAATTTTAATTATTATTAATTTATTATGATAATTTTTGACATTTTGATCATGGATCATGCAATTTATCAATGTTGCCAGATGATTTTTTTACATTATATGACAATTGTTATTAAATTTTAAGGTAAGGTAATAATAAATTTTCAAGTTGGCAATATTAACGTTATGAGCGTTGAATAGGCCATGCCACACGCTGTTGTCATTGGGCGCCCAAAACAGGTTTTATACAGGTTTTATATGCAATTTTACCCTTTACTTTACATACGTTTTGCCTATATAACCTGTTTTGGGCGCTCAATGACAACACTGTGTGGCATGGCCTAATCGTTGTTTTAAACAGTTTCGAACGATCCATTCCCATACCGCGAAGTTGACATTTGTTACATAGGACAAACATAAATAAATAAACAAAACACAAATTATGACCAGAAAGAAACATTTGTTACAAAAGCTCTTAATGCTATTGTTGTTATTAAGAATCCGACGAAAAAGGAAAAGAAACGCTTCCACCATATTTCGAAGATGGGGCATTCATTCGTCAAATAGGCGCAGACAATGCCGGGAATATTCTGGCTTTGAGAAAACCTTTGTTGAACTAAAAGAAAGTAATCCTAAACAATTTTTTATTTACACTCGTATGTCAGCGAATCAATTTGACAATTTGTTGGAATTTTTAATAGAGGATTTGGCAAAAACTTCCATACGACAACCAATAACGCCTCAATGCAGGCTTGCCATGACACTTCTGTAAGTACTTGTTACATCCTTACCTATGTAGTTATTATAAAATTCAATAATATCTCCTATAGGCATTTATCTCAAGGATCAAATAGCAATACAATATCTGCAATGTTTAAAGTGGGAAGATCAACGGCACGAAAAGTTGTACTTGAAACATCCGCAATTATTTGGCAGAGACTAAGCCCTATTTATGTGGCCCACCCTACTGCCAAAGATTTCGAGAACATAAGTAGAGATTTTGAGCTCAAATGGGAGTTGCCGAATGTTCTAGGCTCAATTGAATGCAAACATTTCACGGTACAATGTCCGCCAGGCTCAAAATATGAAATATTTAAATCAAACTTGTGTTTAGTTCTAATGGCTGCCTGTGATGCCAATTATAATTTTACAATGATCGATGTCGGAGTATCCGGTCTGGAAAATGACGGAACAATTTTTCGAAGTTCTCATTATGGAAGTAAAATTTTAAATGAATCGTTAGAAGTGCCACTTCCGAAAGCATTTCCCGGAACAACTTTCACATTGCCATATTATTTTATTGGCAGTCGAATTTTTCCGTTACGAACAAATCTAATGCGACCATTTCCCGAACGAAATCTCTCCGTAGAAAAACAAACGTACAATGATAAGCTATTAAAAGCCCACCAAACTATTGAAAATGCTTTTGGGATTTTAGTAACGAGATGGCGAATTATTCGTAATCACGTGCAGGGTTGTCCCGAAAATATTTCGAACATTGTTCTGGCAACAATAGCTCTGCACAACTACATTATAAAAACACAACGAAACAAACGATATTGTCCCGCACATTTGGTTGATTCATATGATGCCGATGGTAATTTGATTCGAGGAACGTGGCGTAAAAATAAAAGTCCCCTGCAAAGTAAAGGACGTATAAGCTCGAATAATTCAACACACAGAGCATTTCACACAAGAACGGAATGGTTGAATTATATTAATGGTTTTCGAACGGTTAGCGGCCAAGAAGAGAAGCTATATGAGCTAAATGAGGATTGTTGACGAACCAGTGAAGACAACACAGACATGATTTATAAATAGACGGGTAGGATCTTGCATTTCTACATTTTGTTTCTTAAGGTCCAAGTCTATTATGTACCGAAGTTTTTGTTGTTTACTTACGTACGATGCAAGATCACTTCGTTTGCACTTTTTTCTTCACCTAAGTATCCCTAGTGTATACTATTTAAGTGATAAAAACTTTACTTTAATATTCTTAGTACTCAGGTTATCACAACTTATTTTTTGCCTTAGCTCCAGCATAAGTTGACCAATTAACTCAAACATTTTTTAACTAACCGCTGCTCATAAAGGCTCTAAAAAAACAGCCGCATTAATACGTTACGATTAACGGGAAGTTTTTCTTAGGACCCATTGACACAACATTTAACTGTCCGTTAATAGGATTTTTTTCATTCTATTCAATTCTTGCGTCCACAGTATCTTCGTAGCTCATTTAATTTCAGACAAAGAACGTATAGTGAGCATCTAAAGCCAGATAGGCTTTCTTAAATTAAATTGATACGTCTGATAGATACTTGTAACAAAATCTTACGTTCTGTGCAAAGTAATGCGTAGTGGGGGGACAGCATACTATTTAAGTTATATTTTATTGATAATTAATTTAAATGACAATTTAATAAATTAGTTGATTAACTTAATTTAATTTATTTTCATTTGTACATTTTGAGAAGCTAAGAAACTAATCGAAAATAAATAAAGACAACACATTTATAGGTAATCAATTCGATAATTTACGTTTTAAAATTATTTCAAGTAGGGGATCCTAGATGGTCTCCAAAAAAAGAGAACACATTTCTTTTTTTTTGCATCGATCTTTCTTTTTTTTCGTTCTAAGGATCTTATATTGATGACAAAACGAATTGTTATTGTTTTGAAGGAAAGAAATTAATTGCAATGTCCCCTTTTTATCCTTTCAACGTATACGATCCCTATTTCTAGTAGTAATTGAACTACTAATCTATTAACTATTAAAATTTGCAATACTTAAAAACATTCTTAGGCAAGAACCCAAACAATAAAAAAAAAAAATTTCACAGTGTATTATCTAAATCCGTTAAATAAGTCATAATGCTTACTTTAGCTTCATTTTTAATTTTCTTTGGAAATTGCTTTAACATTGCCATTATTGTTTTCGCAAAAAGATCATCCGAATCTTCGTTTCGTACTTCCGTTTCTGTTATTGAATTTATGCATGATAGGATCGCTTGATCAACATCCTCAATAGATTCCGTTTTTTGTTTTTTTCTTGGCGGTATTTGGCCTTTTGTTAATGTTGGCAATGAAACATATAGTAAGGGATCAATTGGTTCCGCAGACATTTGTACGACATTTTGGTTGACCAACGTTGGTTTAGTATCGGTGTCTTCTAAATACCCTTCCATATCAGATCCAATAGTGGTATGTGAATTTGTGATTGATTTGATTGCCTTTTTTGTAAGACTGAGGCCTGGACTGAAATTAGAGAATGACAACAACAATAAAATTATGAACACCTAAATAAATAATCTTTTACCTTTTTGGAATAATATGATTTTTTAAGAATAGCAAACTATCAAATGGTGGCCAATTCGATTGCTTTTTGGAATACTCATCGGATTCAATGATTTTCTGTTCTTTATTAAATTTGTCCCGTAAATATCGCCAACGCTTTGCGATGTCTTCAGCTAAAAATATAAATTTTAAGCGAAATTTCAATAAAAATTGTTTATTTAATTTTAATACAATACCAGTGCAGTTGAGCTCTGCAGCAATGTCGCTCCAGACACGGTCCTTTAAAATTTGGTTTCGGTATCCTCTTGCTGCTTTATTGTATAAAATCTCATTGCATTCTACCAATTCAATTAGTTTGTCATCGATATCAACTAAATCTACCATTTTTTTACGATGTTTTATACTTTTTTTATAGATAGAATACACAAAATTTGATAACAAAGTGAATGGACGTCAAATCAAAAAATATGGCCGCTTCGTATCAGTGATGCCAGACGTACATTATTCAAAATAGAACATATAAACTAGAGAGAACCTAAGTTTTAACTGCGTACCAATTTTTACGTACGAAAAAAGCGGCGATTTAAATGACACTTTTTAATACAAGCTTTGCATCATGAATGTAATTTTTAATAAAAATACAACAGAAAACTTTTTTTAATTAAAAAAATATCATTAAAAATTAAAATACTCATTAATGAAAATATTGCTTTTGAATATCAGTGAAACCATTGAGTTTACTTTCACCTTATGCAAATTAATAATAATAAACAAACATAAATGAAACACACTCCCTTAATCTCATAATCTCAAAAAATTCGAACATTTCAAACAAGCAAACTTTATAGCCAAAACGCAGTGTCCACTCGGTTAGTATTATGGACTCTCAGAACTAAGTTTTTATTTTGCGGTGACCGTTTGAATCATTTTTTTGAATAAATTTTTACCTTAAACTATTTTCAGACAGTATTTATAACAAAGAATTCACTCCTTAGTTCCAGACTTCCAATATTTAAATAACTTAATTTAAAAGAAAATGAAATTAATTTATGATAACTTTAACTTTATAAATATTTCCCGGCATTATTAATATAATTTTACAATATATATTAACAAAAAAAAAACCTATTCAATAAAAAAATTAAACTTGCAACTAATTCTCAGTAGTTAAAGATGATACGATTCGTTCAATTACATCCGGTGGTAAATCTAATGGCTCTTCGCTCAGTTTGCCTGTCGTTGGTGACATCAAAAATACTTCATGGACAATTTTCGTTGAATCTTTATTATCTTGACTGACCACCACAACTAACGAATCACTTAAATTTGATACATAATTGTCAATACTATTCTGGTTGTTACTATCTTTCGTACTGATGGCACTATTTTCGTTAACATTTTTGTTACAATTGTTATCATCATCATCATCATCATCAATGTTATCAGCATCCAATGGCGCCATTTCAAATGTATGCTCCGATTTAATGAACGAATCCAACTCTATATCGTCACAAGTTTCATCAATAGCCATATCAACATTTTGCTCTTCACAATTTTCTTCTGCTTCTCCTTCTTCTTTAGCATCTTCCTCTTCTTTTGCTTCTCCTTCTTCTTTAGCATCTTCATCTTCCTCTTCTTCTCCTTCTACTTCTTCTCCTTCTACTTCTTCTACTTCTTCTTCACCATGTTCCCTACTCGTCCTCACATTAGTTTTACTGCCATCAAGATCACCACTTAAATTGGAAATACTATCATTTAAATTCAATTCTGATGAATCTTCAAATATTATTTCCATATTTAGTATATCGTCGGAATTAAGTTTGACTGGAGCATTTACTGTGGATTCTTCATTTATTGTTTCGACAATGGCATCGGTAAAAATTAAATCTTCACCAGAACTATCAATAAAACTTATTTCGTTCAAATGATTTGCATTATCATCATCATTTTCTACAATTTCATCGTCATTTTCTATAATTTCATCGTCATTTGATGTTTTTTTGCTAGTTGACAAAACTTCACTGAAATTCGGAAGTTTAGTGACTTTGGTCATTTCTATTGATGGTTCAGCTTCACCGGTATTGATATTAATATTGTCCACAGTAATTATAGAAGTTTCCACTTCCTTTTCAATATTCTCATCCGGATAATCATCAATGACCTTTCAGATATAATGAAGAATATTAATTTAAATTAATTATTTAACAGAATCACACAGACTAATCTTTACCATTTTATTATTTCTCCTTCGTCTGGCTGGCGGTTTAACAAACTCATATTCATCGATGCAGGTACGATCAGCTAGAACACGTAGAGATGAACTGACTTTGTACTTCCGTTTTCCGCTTAGGACACTATAGGGAAAAAGTAAATTTAAAAGTTTTAGGAGTAAAATTTACTAAATGGAAAAAAATAAAAATTAATGATTATGACCCTCCTCAGATACTTAGTGCACCACTTTTTTTTATCAATTATATAAAATCGATTATAGTGCCATAACGGTTGGATTTATAACATTTTTAACTACTAAAGAAATCTTCTATTGTCGATTATCTCTGAATAAATATTGAGTAAATTAAAAAAAAATGTTAAAGTACGCCAACACTACATTAAATTGATCGTAACGTCATTTTTTCTCAATTCTCAATATATTTCGTGATTAAAGATTAAAAATTTAAATACCACCTGTCTCCCCTAAATGGCTGATTATAAGCAAAATTAAAACTTAAAACCAATAATAAATAAAATACTTACTTTCGTTCCTTTGCGCGTTTCGACTTTAATTCCTCCCATGAGGCTTTCTGCTGTTCCAATTCCTTGTCTTCTTTATCAAGCTCCTCCTTTAGTTCATCGATGTTAAATTGCTTTGGATGCAATAGAGCTTTGTTGATCAATTGTAAATTATATTTTTCTTCTCTCTTAAACTTTAATTTCAAATCTCTTCTGGAGCGATTTGGAAACAGGGTCAACATTAACGAAAAATCTGTGCCGACAGTATGCAGACAACGATAAAATTTTATTGTTTCTTCGGCCGGCCAATCTCGTGTTCTTTTTGTTCGTTTGTAAAATCCACTGGCTACAATTGTACAACAATAACAAATTATATTAAGATATTTAAAAAAATTACTGACTGCCACTAAATTCATCATCATAAACGATATCAGCGTTGGCCAATGTTTCTCGTGCTTCCTTATTAGAAGTGGTTTCAATAACCAAACTTTTTTCATCCAAAATTATTTCACCATTTGGACCCAATTTCAATTGAGGTACGGGCATAGCTACATCAACCTGAAAAAAAAATCATTTTCAATACAAAACTCATAAATGAAAACCACAAATTACCAACCTCTGGCGATTTTTCTATTTTTGCCGTCAATGAAGTGACACTCCGTACACTGGACACACTCGATGTGGTACTCGTTACGCTTGATCGTCGTTCTTTAATTTCATTCGATTTTGTGGCCGGATTTTTCATTGGATTTGTAATTGGATTATAATAAATCATATCGAACATGGTTAAGCAATTTTTATCGGGTGGCTTGCCATTAAATCGGACACAGAAATCTTTTCGGGCATTGGCTATTCGCTGAAATCCTTCGGATCGTACGATTTTTTTGGGTTTTATACTGTAATACAAGAAGAAAAAAACTACTATAGAAAAATATGCTTTTGTTGTTGTATTTACCAGTATTACATGTCTCTCATTGAATTTACATCCGAAATATTTGAACATGTCGATTCGGTTCGAATTCTGCCAATACGTGAAATAACTTTGCCACCTAATGACACGATTATATTATTATTACTATGCGTTGAGCTGGTACTGTGATGCCTCTGTCTTCGAGTTGTTTCGTCATCCGATTCGGAAATGTTTCCCTGGAATTTAATTTTTTGATTTTTTGTAATCAGTCATAATAAAATGGTCGGTTCATTTCTCTTTATTGTCTCCAGTAGAGATTTTCGCAAGTGGAGCCGAATTGGGTCACATTTAGAACAACAAAAATTTTTTCAAAAATATTCTCATAAATTCTAGAACTACTCCAATTGGACGTGCTTATGCTTAAGTGGGAATTGGATAGGGAGAATAGCATTTCGACGGTAAGAACCCGTATAAGAGCAAACAAAGCTTTGGAAAGTTCAATTCTTGATCAAACACTCGATATGAAATGATCAGCAGAAACAGATGAAAATAAGGTTCGAGTGAAAAAATAGCTGTATGATTGTGCAAGTATCACTAGATTGATAGGAAAGTGATAGTTAATGTACTGACATTCTCAAAAGCCAAACGAAAGAGGGGTTGCTATGGTAAAAAAAAAGATGATCCTCGACATTTTGGAATGATATTTAATTAATGAATGAATTAACTCACCTGCATACTATTGCGTCGATTGCCAAAACATGGTGTCGGCCTAATACGCTGTCGAATTTTGGCCGGTGAAAGAGGCATGACATCATCATAAAAATCCTTTCCATGGCTAAACGGTGAATCAAAACGTTTATGTGGAATATTTTGTGGTGGCCTTGATGGTGATAAATAGGGTGGTTTAAAATAATCTGTAGATTGTGTACTTTTTATTTGCTCATCATCTGCCAGATGACTTTCCTCAATGTCGACCGATTTGAAATCATCCAAATTATCCTCATTTCGATTCTCATCGGGAATATTGGTTTCGGTCAAATCTTTTTTCTTACGAACTGATAAAATAACAGATGGTTTTTTTATTATTCGTCTTGCAGGAGCATTTTTTGTTGACACTAATGGTTGAGATTCATTAGAATAACTTAAATTTGGATCATTATTTGCTCTAGCGTCCTGTATTGTTACTGGAATAGAAACTATAGATAATTCATCTGTTGAATGTTCTTTTAGTTGAATCGTTTTCGATTGAATTGCATCACTACTGGTTTCAGTTACATTTTTTTCATTCTTAATAAAAGGATTTTCATCAATAATCTCAATGCTGTCTTCTGATTTTATGGTAGTGTTACCACTTTCATTAGCAGGCAATCGTCGTGGCTTTAATATAGCCGTTGGTTTAAATCTGGGACGTCTTACGGACATGGTAAATTATTGAAAATAAAATTTCAAAACAAATTGTCCTTTTCTCGTACATATAACAAAAGCAAGATGAGGTTATGTGTTAAGAATAATATTAATGTAATAATAGGAAATAGGAAATTATGAATTTTATATCATATAAACATAATTAATTAATTAATTATTAAACTTTTATACCATTTGGATGAAGTTTATTATTTGTAAAAATCTTTTTTAATCAATTTGTTGAGACACGTTGTTCTTAAATTACAGAAACGCTTTGAGACACCTTTTAACCACATATTTATCTTTATTGGTTTGTTATTCGTTACTAGTTACTACTTTGAGTAAAAAGATTACTTTAGTAAATATAAATTGTCTTTAAATTCAAGAAAATCCAGAAAATGATTATAATTTTGGTTATTTTCGTCCGCCATTAGCAAATGTCATTACTTTTTTTATAATCCACAAAACGTTTAGTGATGCCAACATACATAAAATGAGATTACGTAGGGCCATAGATCTAGTTTTGCTATTTTCAAAAATACCTGGGAAATTTTTATTAAATTAGACATGAAATTCAGTATAACTCGGAACATTTAGAGGACATATAAATAGAAATAATTAGTATGTTAGAGCGTGAAAACATTTTAGTGTTCTGAATAACTGTCAAAATAAAATAAAAAAATTAATTTTTACATGTTTTTTAATTAAAACTTGTTACAAATTGTTATCCGTAATCCATAAATCCATAATTAATTCATATTTGGTACCTCAAATACTAATTAGATCACTACCTATAATATTTTAAACTTGGATGTTGTTTGACTGCTGTGGACTGCGTCCAGAGATAAACAAATTATTTAGGAATATTTTTTTTTTAAAGGAATAAGTGTGTAAATACTCCTATAGGAGTATAACATATCCATGGATTTGTGTTGTAGATTATGTCTTGGAAAAAATGAATATTTTATTGGTATTTTCAGTGAAAATGGTAAACATTTGGGCATTTCGTCGGTGTTGTCACAACATTTTTGGTTTGAGGTTGGTCATTGTTTTATTATTTATTTTATAGCATTTAAAATTCAATACATATAAAAATTAATATTATTGATTAAGAGAAACATTAATCAATTCTCCATAGAAAATTTGAACTTTTAGAAGACTATGGATAAAGACAAGCGAAAGGGCACAACCTCTGCCTATAGACCACTCTCTTCCATTTTGTTTCATATGTGGCCACTGGTCAATCGTATCAATTCTTGAATGTTATTTTGGACATATAAAAATTATAAGAAGACTTTCCTAAAAGTGTGGATACTCTTCTTGACTTTGTCTTACTTTTCTCATAAAATTAATAATTTGATTTGTATCTACAGATCGTTTGCATTTCTTTTGTTTCCCTCCAAGAATCAATGCTGAATCGTCTCCAGGGATCAATACTGAATCGTTTTTAATTAATAATATAGGAATTCAGCGGTACTCCCTTACGTAGATCCCTTCCGAGTTTTTTGGCTGTTATTTTTGCTTGTGATATTCTAGTCGCAATGAAACCTGTAGAATTTTAATTTTAATCTTTTGGGCTCCTTTAGTGAAATCATAACAAAAATAATATAGATTTACATAATATATTTCTCTTTTAGATAACCGAAGAGGATGAATTTTCTCACAATATATGCGACAAATGTTGGCTCACTATTGATAAATTTCATTCGTTTTACACCACCATACAAAACATTCAACAAGAATTACTAACAAAATCAGCGGAACTTTTCCAAAATGAAAAATTATTCAACTCAATTGAGATTAAAGATGAAATTATTGATATCATTGACACAAAATTTATGCCCGATCAAAATGACACCATTCCAGAATACAAATATGAAGAATCAACCTTCGAAAATGAGGCGTATGATGACATTACTGCATCACCGTTAATTGGTAAGTTTTTCCATGAAAAGACCAAACGGCTTTTGGTCAGTAAAGTATGCAAGTAAAACTATTCCCATATTGTGGGGAGTTCCTACATAAATTCCAATGTGAATATTTATTATTTGTACATTTATAGAATATCACTTTTCAGAGTTGGAAATTTCAAAAAGGCGAAAAACCACAAATACCCAAAATAAAATTAGCGAAAAGAAAAAACAGGATATCGACCAAGAGGATGTGAAAATACGAGAATTTTTCAAAATGGAATGTGACTTGTGCAACATCAAATTTTTTTCATTTTTGGATGCAAAAAAACACTACAAAATTAATCATCAAAAATCCGGTTATATATCATGTTGTGGTCGACGATTTTTTAGACGTGGACAGATTTTGGATCACATTTTTGGCCATACAAATCCAAATGCTTACAAGTATGTATGTGTAATGTGTAACTACTTATAGTTTTTAAAAAAAATATTTCTGCTTAATATTGTAGATGCGACATATGCCAAAAATCATATGGTGACAAAACGTGTCTAAGAAATCACATAGAAAATCATAAACCATCCGGTTCTCGAAAATTTAAATGTAACATTTGCCCATTGAGTTTCAGTAGAAAATTCAGATTGACAATACACATACGTTTAAGGCATTCTGACAAAAATTTTGAGTGTCACGAATGTGGCAAAAAGTAAGTGGACATGTTTTTTTTTCTCTACAGAACATGTTCCGTTAGGCTATTGAATTTAATCTCTTTTTTTTAGATACATTTCAAAATCTGTATTAGGATCGCATATACGTGGCGTTCATGAACGTGCATATGCTCAAATATGTGATATTTGTGCGAAGATTTTTAAAAGCAAATATGTGCTGAAACTGCATCGACTGGAGCAGCATTCATCGGTTCCACAACCGAAAATACAGTGCGAGATATGTGGAACGTGGTACGTGCATATTTATAATGAAAAAATTTAAATTTTCTAAAAACCTTTTTTTTTTTGTTTGTTCAATTGATTGCAGGCTAAAGAATAACAATAGTCTACGAAAACATTTAACCGTTCACAATGATATGAACGTGACGTGTCCGATTTGCAAAAAAGTGAAACCGAATAAATATGCATTAGGGAATCATATCAGATACGTTCATATTCAGAGAACTCACCAATGTACCTTATGTGATAAAGCATTTAAAAAACCAATTGGCCTTAAGGTAAATACATCAAAATAGTAGTAGTAGTAGTAGTAGTAGTAGTAGAAGTTTTTAAGGTTGCTTTCACCTTCTAACTTGATCCGAAGACCAGCACAAATTTATATTTACCAGCGAAGAAAATGGGAATGTTTTCCATTAGTAATTTAAAAAAAATAAATTTTGTTTACACCAACTAATCTTTACTCACATCTAAAATCAAAAGAAACTTCAATTTTAGATTTCTAATAATAGATTAATAATTTATGTAGCCTAAAAAAGAAATAAAAAAAATATGGAAAATATTTTTGAGC
>JANSTT010007313.1:0-27394 GCA_026745375.1 Platyura marginata
GGTAAAAGGAGACAATAGTTATAGATTAATTATGATTAAGAAATTAGAGTAATTAATAAGTAGAAGATGAATTATGAAGGACGAAAAGTAGGAGAAGAAGGATGTTAGAAGATTACAGCTAAGTTAAAGAATTAGTTTGAAGAATAAAACAATTTGAAGAATTAAAGAATTAAGTTGATCTGTAGTTATTAAAATATTTGTAAATATCCTTTTAAAATTTTAAACGTAATTGTGTTTTTAACTTCGTTGGTAATAAGTTGTAAGATATGGTTTTCTTTAAATTTATTTTACAACATAATTAAACGCCACATTATAACAGAAAAGATTTTTAAAATGATCATGCTGCGTCCTATGTCTATCTCCATCTATTATATTTCACCCGTCAATCGGTTTTCAAAATGATTTTTATTTTATTCTCCATTCTGCAATTCTAAATGTTTAATGATGAATTTTCTTCAATTTGTAATTTGTGTGTAGTTATTACCGCCAACTTGTACGTCCAACTATCTATGACATCTCTTCTACTCTCTATATATGTACACATAACTATGAAAGTTTTGCCTATAGAACAGTATGGATTAATTATTTATGTACATCTTTTAATTTGGCTAAAAATGCACAGTCATTACACCATTAAATTCTCCAAAAATCAATAGCATGTAGGTAGAAGGTCGAAATTCAAAACAAAATTATCACTTCGTTAGCGTCGCAACTAACAAATAATTAGATATAGAGTCAATTCTCAATAAATATTATATAAATAAATCCAATTCTGTTTTTACACGGTCGATACGTTCCAGAAAAAACCGTGTAAAAAACGACATGGAATACATATAAAAATAGGGGATTGGTTCAATATTTTAACGACCAATTAAAAAACATAAAAACCGACATACATACATATGAAATTGATATATGAACAGATTTATGCGGCTATCTCCGCCTGAATGAAATGTCCTTGACACTTGCCCGTAAATAACAACCGAAATTGCAAACGGAGCGGAGTCCACCCTCGCACTCTGCACCATAGATGAGCGTGATTTAAAACTATAGTATGTTGATATGACGAGCTAGCTAGGTCTTGACACTTGAGACTTAGAGAAGTCTGTGTGGCCCTAAAGCTAAAAAAGTTTTGGAGGCCCCTGCTGTAGATAGTGTGATACATTTCTTGATTAAATATTGCGCAAAAATTGTAGAGCTAACTTTTTGTATTAACACTAATGTTTGTTGTACTGCTCTAAATACGAGTTTATTTTTTCTTAAAATTTTAATCAAACCGATTTTTAAACCGTGCTATTTCGAATGAAATCGTGTAAAAACTTAATTGGATTTATTTTTCTAGAAACGCATGTAAAAACAGAATTGAGTGTATACATATATAAAAAACCAAAACGATTGTCAAAATAGTGGCCGTCTTTTTCGAATGTACCATATCATACATTGGGCGAATTAACTAACTATCCCTTTGTTCAAATATTTACTTAGTCTGGGTCCACTGATGAAGAGAAATTATTTTAATAATCAGACGCCATAAATAAGTCTGTAGTTTTTTCTAATATTCAATATTCACATATTACATAACCGACGTAAAAAATGATTTTAAGCAAAGTTACACAATTTTTATTTATTATGCATTAAAATATTGATTCATACCATCATATTATGTAGTATCAAACACTGCCCATTCAGAATAAATAAAATTACACCCAACAAACAGTGGCGTCCAGTAAAGTTTTCTTAATATGTCGCAGTACATAATTTAACATTATTGCAAATGTAAAATGCTTTTATTTTCGTAAATAATCCAAAGGGTCTTTTTATTACTTTCAATTATACCAAATTGGCATCATCTAATGGCGTTTGTACCTACATTAAAGGTATACATAACGTCAATATAAGGTATTGGGGGGGTGGGGGTATTTTGGCGGGGAAGGGGATTATTATAGGTATTCACCTACCTATACATGGATAAATGTTTCAGAGCAACTTTTCTATTTACATGTTCAGCTTCATTAAATACTTATGCCTACCGATGGAAATTCGAAAATATTTTTATTGATAAGCTAATAATGTTCCATATAAAAAATTCAAATTTATGCCACGTGGATTTATTTTCAAAGTGTGCTTTCGCTGTTAGACCATTATCGAATAATATACGTAATGTATACAATACATACATACATATATATACGATATTCATATGTATGTATGTATCCTTTTGTTAGCTCTAAAGTGGCTGAATTTATATAGCGCATATGTACTGTAGATCCCATGGGATGTGCGGGCATATATTTTCTAAATTTTAGCCCATGTATAATGTAGAATTTAGGTATATCTATATATGTATATGTATGTATATGTATATATGTAGATACTTTACTGTAAGCTACTTTTTCTTTCATGCTGATTTAATAACAAATGCACGCGATAGTAATAAATCTATTAAACAAAAAATACAAAATTTGTTTGGTATGCTTAAGCATTTAGTTAAAAAGCTCTGATTTGGTATAAATAAAAAGATTACCTATGCATACTTAACCCATTAAGGGCTATTGGGTAGAATAATACCCAAAAATAGAGCAATCTTAGAAAAAATCTATTGCTAGAGCTAGGTGAGAGGTATCACAAATTGTTTTTCATGGACAGGTAGATGAAGGATAGGACTACTCAAAAATAATTTGGGGGTCATATAGATTATCATGCCTTGATGGGTAGTTAGCTGGTCAAAGGTCAGGAAGTTTCTAAATTTGGAAAAATTGCATGGAAACGACTCTAGAAAATTGGGGGAGAAGAAAATCGGAAAAATTTCTTGGTTCCTAATAGCCATAGGTGTCCTCTATCTGACAAAAATATATTCACCTGGGTGGGACTACTCTCCTGAGCTACAGGTATGATTTCATGACAAATTACCCAAATCGCTGTTAGAGTGTTCTAAAAATAGTCAAAATGAGGGATTATATGTCATAAAAAAAGTTATTCGAAAAATATGGAGGAATACAGGATCATAACTGATTATTTAACTTATAAAAAAAAATACCACAATATAGAACACAATATTTCTAGGAACTACCCACTGTTTCCTCCTACTTGCTTAAAAATCGTATTTTCTACTTATATATGTATGTATATTAGTCAAAAATAAGAAAGAGGGTTTTGTAATTTCTCCGTCATCTTGAATATCTCTTAATTTAAGGTGGTACAAGGAGACATCAAAAAGTAACAAACAAGTGTCAATCAGTCATAATCAAGGAAAGCGTTGTCCAGGAAAAGGAGACATTACAGTAAAAAGTAACAAAAAAGTGTCAATCAGTCATAATCAAGGAAAGCGTTGTCCAGGAAAAGGAGACATTACAGTAAAAAGTGTAACAAAAAAGTGTACCAATGTAGTGGATAAATTATAGTGTAAAGCTGTAAAGGGAAAAAATTATAAAAGAAATGTAAGTATAGTGAAGAGATCAATAGTATGTAAAGCAGTGACGTTCCGTAGATAAAATGGATAGTGAACCACAGAACTTCAAAAGCTTGTTTACATTCCAGATATTAAATTAGCACAAAATTAATACAATTTTTTTATATTTTAATTTTTCTTTCCATTATTAAATTACATTTTCTATTTACTAAAATAGAATTAAATACTAATTGTAAAGCAGCGAAATTTAAAATTGGACATAAAAATGACAGTTTACATATTTTACATTAATATAAGGCAAATATTTTCAAGTATTTAGGTGAAACAGAGGTTCACATGCTTCAACTAACTTGTGAATACGAAATAAATATATAAATAAGTGATTACTATAGAAGAAACGAGTATTAAAATATCACACCTCTGCCACCATGTGTAAAAAGCAATTTTGTTATCCAAAGGCAATAAAAGATCGACCAATCCTCTACAATCTACATCTACAGAGAGAACATTGTATGAACATTTTAAAACGTCCATATTTACACACTACAAACTATACCTGGTATAACTTCCTTATTCCCAACATTGAAATAACATTATTAATAATGAAAGTATACTATACTACTGATGCTAAACATAGCCCAAAGCGAAATGGCCAAATTACCTCTCATATACAACATAACTTTAATTTCATGGACATTAAGCTAAAATTACATTGTTCTGTTTAGTTTACCGTTTTTTAACAATCCAAACAGTTACAAACAGAAACATTTTATAAGTAACAACTAACTTGACTATAAATAACAAAACTTTTATTCTACTTTACCAAAAAAAAAATAAAGAAGAAAAATACAATGTTTTTTTTTCTTTGTGTAGAACATAACAAATGAACCCAATCTAAGAGATAGTTTTGTTTCAGTTGCAATTTATATATTTGAAAGTTTTGTTTGTCGAAATTAGTTTTTGTCTTAAGCTCGAGGCTCTTTTGATGGAAGTTTTAACCCAAAATTATATTGAGGCGCTGCGCTGTCGGTATGTCAATTTAGTGAATTGCTTTTCATGTTACGAAAAATAAAACAATTCGAAATTTGTGTGAAAAGACATCTAGAGTCGAATAATATAAATAACAAATTTCATTACAATCAATAGAATATTCGTTGTATGTCGTCATATTATTGTATAAAAGAGAGTTCCATGTCAAGCATGGAATATGCCTCTAAGGTAACATTTACCACATCATGACTATAACTTAGTTAAAGGTACCGATATACTTGGTATGTGTATGGGATGCGGAGAGCGTATGAATAGTACACCTTTCGTTTTTAGGGGGGAATTCTCAGGAGATTATCAAATTTAACTTTCTGATTTGATCCATTTAAAGGAAAACTATAAATGTACATACATATATAGATACACATACATACATATATGTTATACATTGTTTAGCGAAGAGCTATTTCAATAGCTCAAAACATTGTTTTGGGGTTTTATGTAATCGGCACCAATCTCTAGAGAAAGTTTATGTAATAATTACTTAAATTGTATCTAACATCTAACAAACTATGGCGGTATATGGAATAAGGAAGGACATCTTCTCTAGAATCTAAACCTAGAGCATACTCGTACATATAGGCTCGTATTCATCATGAATTTAGGTGTGAGAAATTGAAGAACATTCTAATCTTTATTTGATGGTTGTTTTAGATTAATTTTTATTATTGTCAATTGGCCCAACGATCTCTAAGAAACATATAAACATAATTTGTTGAAATCGTAAGTATTTATGTTGGCTGCTAATGACTATTTATGTTTATGGTTATGTTGTTATATCGCCATAAAATTTTATTGCAGAAAAGTTTGTTTCGTGGAGGCAAAAAAAAAACGTTGCTTCCTGTTAAGAGACAGGAACAGGAAAGAGATGAAAAGTTATCCAAAGTTATAGTTTGTATGTAGCTGGTAGTTATACTAAATGTTAAACTTCAATACATAGATATTGTACCTAAAACATCAAGTATATAATATTACACAGATATATAATGCGGGTAAAACTTGAACTTCTATATAAAAATCCAATAATGAGGATATGGTTATATTAACGATAATTATGGTATGTTCACATAGCAGGGAGCTTACCAACAGTTTCGGTTATAACAATGTTTACATGGACCAACAGAGATAAGTGAATTTAGTTTTAATATGTTGTTCATTGCACGTGTTTCAAGTTTATATAATTAAGAAACATTTTCTGAAAGCTTTCATGTTTTTTTTTGTTGCTGCTCATTAAATAATTTGAAGCAACTACATTATTTATACATAGCTAACATAAACATTTTCCATGCATAATAATTTCCTAAATAACAAAAAGTAAACATGTTTCCGCAATGTTTCTTCTATGTTTCAGTAACATTTCCGCTATATAGAATGTTTCCAGCTGTTTTAACATTGTTTATAATTAAATATTGTTTAAAATTAATCATAGTCAGGGTTGCTAATGTAATAAACGATCAATAAAATACTTAATTTGTTACACATTTATACAAATGTTACACATTTATTTTAGATTTAATTTTTTTCTATTATGTTAAAAAATTCGGATTTGCGTTCTAAAATTTATAATTGTACGGAATTCATTCCCAAACAAAAATTTAAAAAAAATTATGTTTCGAGTGAAATTGTGATAATTTATTTCAATCTTTAATAAAATCACACCATAAAATAGTGGAATATTTAAAGATACATATATACTAACTCTATACCTACATATGTATAAAATGTACATTATGGAGCGTTAAATATCGCTAAAATTTCGATAAAAAAATTCATAATAAATAGGTATTGAACATTCCCATAGTTAAATTCGCACATTCCTCATCTTTTATTTGCATTTAGTATTGAGGCTCTTAAAATCCCCCGATTTAAAAAAGAATTCTCAATCGACATCGCGTTTTCTACCAAAATATACCCAACGATCGATGGTCTCTCAAATGTTTTTATTTCCACTCACTAAAAAATAAGTTTAAAATTAAAAATCGAAATTTTTGTGAAATGTGCACGTTTTGGGCATTTTTAATCGCCTGTATAGACGCTAACTTTCGAACGCGTTGACTTGAAATTTTGGCAGCGTCTTTTTTAGTGAACGAGCAGCTTGGTAATGCAAATGGGCAAAATCGACCCATTCCTTCGACACCCTCCCATAAATTTTTTTCGAAAAACACGTGCTTTTTATATAGTAGGTTTTTGGATTTTTCACACAATAAAAATCAAAATTTCGATAAAATGACAAAAACAAAAAACTTTAATTTTTTTGTTTCTCATAAATAAAATAATAAATAAATGGTCATTGGAAAAGTGGGGGGAGGATTGGAAAAAGTGGGGGAGAATGGGAAAAAGGGAGGGAGAATGGGGAAAAATGAAGAGAAGGGTAGTTTTGTGTGGAAGCCCCGTAGGTTTACTTAGCAGCCTTTTTTTCTAATAAATCTGACAGATTTTTTTTTTTTTGTGAATATTTTTGAGAAAAGCCTTTTTTGTAACGAAGCAAAAAATATGTAATTATAATTATGGATGTCAAAAAAAAACTTACTTTTTAAAAGTTTAGTTTTTTTTCATTTTTTCAAAAATTGCTATAAAAAATAAAATCAAAATCTCGAAACAATGAGAATATCGTTCTTCCAGCTGATTTATTAAATTAAATCAAATCTGAACAAAACAATAATTGAATATGGTTAAAATGTAATTTGGGATTTCTTAAATTACATTAATTACTAAAAATACTTACAACTGAGAATGATAAGCTTAAGTGATTTTCCATGATCGTATAGACGATTATAAAATGTTAAAGAAGGGTTACCGTCATTAAACTCTCATTACGAAATGGCCATATTGAGAGAAAACTGATTTTAATAGCATATTTAAGCCAACAAAGTACCTTTTTACAATTAACCTAAACGCCGGTCCAGCTGATTAAAGTACACCACACGGAGAAATATATCTTCAAAAAAAAAAACAAAACAGGATATTATCCGCATGCATATACTCGTATGATAAAACGTTACATTGTGTGAATGTGAATTATTCCTATAATATACATAAATTACTTCATCTCTCGGAAAAGTTCTACTTTAATACTTTATGAACTTTACCATTACCGGTGTTTACATAAATTTTTAAACAAAAATATACACCTGAATATAATTTTTTATAAAATATTACATATTAATTAACATTTCTATCGTTTAATTTATGGAGGCATTAATATACCCAAAGGAACCGCTTTTATTTTACTACCCGAGCAAAAGAAGTGTTGAAAAATTTCGATGAAATCTCTTTAGGGATTACTGACTTTAGAAATTTCACAACAAAAGCACAAAAAAATGTTCTTTGTATAAAGTTTTTTTTCTGTTTTTTTTTTATATAAAAAAATAAAAAAAAAAAAACAAACAAAGTATATTGTGTGCGGTAAAAATAAAATTTTCGAATTTGCTTTAATCAAATCTACTGGGATTTGATTAAAGTTCATTTGGTTCTATATACCGTCAATTCCTTTTATTTATTTCACCTGTGTAACCTGTAAAAGTTTCTATTGTGTTTTGTGTTTTGTATATAATTTCATTGACAAAATTTCAATACAAAATTTATCTAGGAATTGGTCTCTGGTAATTGAAATTTTCTTGACTAGGCTGGTCATTTGATTTGAAAATTACCTTTCACGCGGCATATATATAATCTGTGGAAAATCATTAAGGATTTTGTGGTGGCCATTATTTGATTTGATCTAACCGATAAAAAAAAACCAAAACAAATAAGAATATTGTCAGATACATTTCTGCCAAGTAGAATATTCAGGCAATAATTTCATAAAATCGTAAAAATATAGGAGTGAATATATAATTTGTCGTAATAACCTCACCACTAAAAAATGTCATCTCTTAAGACCACTGAATCTAATGGGTGATTAAATCCTTACGTATAATATTGAAATTCCAATCCTTTTTGTGTTAAGACATAAATTAATTTTTTTTTAATTTAATTGATTGAAATTTCAATGATTAATTATGGATTTACTCATAATTATGCTATGCATTTACTCAGCAACACAAAATCAAAATATGATGTAACAAAATTACTTGATTTTCAATCAAAAATTCGAAAAAATTACGCCATTTTGTTTTTTTTTTTGGTCAAAATGAATTATACTGGTTCATGCTATAGCCAATTTCATACAAATTAATAACAAATTTTATTTTTTCAGATGACCCGTTTGGCCGAAATCATGTACGCAAGCGATTTTCATCACTTTATTCATTTTCGTAAAAAATGTATTAAATCCTATGTACATAAATTAATATAAAAAAAATGTTTTCTTAATAGTGTCAAAATTTAGCTGCGAAGTTTAAACAATATACTTCTTAGTCTTCTTCTTCTTCAAAAAAAATATAAAAATACTAAGTTTCAAAACCATATCTTATTTATTATTACTAAAAGAAATCGTTTAAATCTTATCTGTACTTGCTCTTAGTGAAGTGTTAAGCACCCCCCGATGTCAACATTATTATTTAACTACATAGTTATATCCGAAGATTTCGTATCAGGTACATATTGTACATACATACATAAATATGTAGCAGTTTTATTGTCTCCAAAGTTAGAGTTTAAGATAAAATTCTCTAAAATCCGAGTTTCTATTACTAATGGTGAGATATAATTGGCATTAAGCCTTCAAGGATTTAATAATAATCGACCAATCAGAACCATTTTATATAATATGTAAAAATATGCCCATAATTACTGTAGTCGCATAACAGAAAAGAAACAAAACATAGCTAGAACTAGTAAAAGTCTAGAATTCGTTTTTTTTTTAAACAAGTCTCAGTTCAGTTCTATCGATTTCAGATAATATTTAAGTCTCCTCGTCTACTATATATACTATATATACTAATAAAATAAGGAAATGGGAAATGGGACAATCCAATTTTTATGTTACCCCCATAGGTACTTTTATTTTAAGAAAGACACATATATACATACATACATACAGACAGACAGACACAGCCGTTTAATAGAAAAGGTAACATTATAATATAAAAATCAAATTCAATTATTTTCTGGAATAACATTTATATTTAGACTTTGCTTATATAAATATGTATTATATACATCCCTTTTGGCCCTTTTCAAACTGCAAATAATCAGTTGACTATATACAAAAGTATATAAATATATAAGTCTACATATATCTGTATGTATGTATATCTGAGTGATCTCAGCCAAAAATAAAAAAAAAAAAAGAAAAAAAAGAAAAGGAAAATGTTTTTCTTTTTATCTATGCAATAGGAATATTTACATAATCCGATTTAACGAGCAATATTCATAAAGAATAGATTTTTCGTATAACTCAAAGTCAAATTGGCCGATCATGAAAAGAATAGAAACCGCAAGGCACAGGCCGCAGGCATTCTTTGTTTGCAAAAGGAAATTATTCTCTTACCCTTTTCAATCTTGTTTTAAAATCCACGCACAAAATAAAATATTATATACGAAAATGTTCCCAAATTTTATACAGAGTATAATTGAACAATGCCAATTATATTAACCCCTAATACTATTTTTTAGTATAGTAACTATATGCAGGTATAGTGCAAGGAATCCCTATTTATTATAATATTTAATATGTAGTAGAAATTTTCACCCTCATTCATTGATTAGTTTTAAGATTAATTACCAGTACCGTATACGAAATGCGATAACATCAGATATTAGTTTAGATTTAATGGGACACCTGGAAACAGTTAAATATTAGTTTTAATAGTAAAATAAAAGATTTTGAATTAACTCCTTAATTAAGTTAACAATCTCTTATTATTTGTTTAAAGATCTATATTACCTGTGATATGATGTCTTGACCCTGATAATGGTGAATTATTTTTCCACTTTGTGACCGACCATTAGATATTTGTTGATAAATTATTATAAATTACACTGATTTTATTTAAATTAGTTGATCAAAAACAAACACTGTCCATGTCCACCTCTCCAACCGCGACTATAAAAGAAAAATGGCGTCCGATTCAATGTCAAAATGATGGTGGACTAATTACATCTGTCCGATAAGTATTTCACTTTCATATTAATTATTATGTACGGATAGGATAGAGAAAATTAACATTTCAATTTTTATCTTAGTTTCAGTTTTATCAAAAAATATTCATAAGGGAATATCCTTTGGTTTTAACGAGTATCCTTACTTGAGAGAGAGGGAGAGAATTAATTTAAACAAACTTCAAGAACCGCCATTTTGATATAAAATAAAAAAAATTCCGAGTAATATTTAGGGGCCTAGTGGTGCGTTCGAAAGAGTGATTAATTGATTAACTCTCTGGTTTATTTATTATTTTATTATATTCTTTTCTTAACAATATTTTATGTTGAGTCATTTCTGCAAAAAAGAAAAAAAGAAAATTTAAGAAAATTGATTGAACAGAAAATATTATATTTTTCCATCGAAATAGAACAGTCAACAATACGATTTTTTGTGTGTGTGCTAATTTGGTGTTTAAATCGACACTATACATACTGAAAGCATGTTGAATCGCACTGTGTATCTGTATATATATATATAGAAGACGTGGAGACTTTAACAAAGCTTTATTAAATTAAATCAAATACAAAACACTAAAGCAAACAAAGCGCAAATTGTATTTTCGTCGCAAAAACACCCCATATCTTACAAATTTATACAAGAATTTGCCATATTTGTCCCCATTTATTCACCAAAATTGGGTTATATTTTTTATTTATGCGTACTCGGCTCCCCTAAATCAACACCAGCATTTCTTACAGAAATAGAAATATATGTCAATATATAAAATTTGTTTACACATATGGCTCTGTTGCAGATGTGTATTGTTGTTTTTTGGCGATAAATCCCCAAGGCACACATATATAGAGTAGGTATATATACACATCACATCCGACACATATGCATTTATATTTTTAATACAGAAATAAAATCTGACATAGCAGTTTAGTTTTAAAAATGTATGCGAAAATACTTTTTTTTACTTTGTACTTTCCAGAAGTGGGATATACTCGCTGTATGTATACTTGTGATAATCTCACAGTCACAGATGTACAAATAGAAAATGCGGGAAATGTAATAGAAAAAAAAGGACACACATTATTGTTATGCAGGCAACAAATTCTAGGACATACATATGTATCTGATTTGTGTGTCCAATAATAAAAATTGTTTTCTGATACTCCAGAAGGAAATTGTGTTCAATTGCACTTTGCTAATCCAGAGATAAATTGGTATTCTGTTCTTAGTTTTCATCTTATTTTGTACTGCTTTATGGGAATACAATAAATTACATACATTCACAGACAAAATTAAAGCCATGAGTAAATTTTGCGTGTACTACAAATTCATAACCGTTTGAGGTCATCATTTCCAATTATGCTGGCAAAATACGAATTCTGGATTTTCTTTTTAATAAAAAAACGGATAGATTGTGCAATCGAATATTTAAGTACATGAGTAATGAGTAATCACTGCAATTGCTTTCAAGAATATACTCAAATATTATATTTGATAATAATTGGGTTGCATTTGTCTAATTATGTATATTTTGATAATAAATACCTTCAAATGCTAAAAATTAACGTTGTATTGCATTTGAATCGTTTTTGACTAATCTATTGATAAAATAATGATAATTCGATTAATTTAGATGACATATTTTAGAGTGGTTACCGATAATTTTACTAAACTGAACGTAGCATTATACCAAAGAAATGATTGAACACTGCCATCTTCATTGAAACATTATTACTTGCTGCATTGTGGCTCAATAATTGAACGTAGTCATTAGGTTGCGTTTATTTTTCGGTTTAATTTGTTTCAATTTTTAGATAAATTTTTCATAAAAAGCGTATTTCCCATCTAAATTCTCCTTATTTTCAAATATTATTAAAGAAACCTCAAGACCAATACATTTTACATCAAAAATGCAATTTTTATTTTAAAAAAAGACAGAAATATACCAGCAAACCATTTTTAATAACAAAAACATTATTTTGATTTAAGAAAACATTGCTTTCGAACATTTGTCTTCAGAATTTAATACAAAACTAATAAAAATATGAAATTATTAACAAAAACCGATCACTTTTAAATATTTCGAAATGCCAAACTTTATATTCGAAATTTCATTATTTTCTCTATAGTTGAACGTTGTTTTTTAACAATTTGGCCGTCACGTTTGCACAACGACAATGTCCGAAAGGTTCCGAAATCTGACTGTAGAAAATTGTTTAGTATTTTTAAGATGGCGGAACCTATTCAACGTAAACACAGTGAAGGTGAGAATTTTCAATTTTTTTTTGGCTTAACAAGAAATACGAAAGTTAAAAGAACCTAAATTGTATAATTTTATTGTATATTCTGTTCAATGATATTGTCGGTAATTCGTTAATTGTGAGTACGTTGTTTTTGTGGTGTGTGTACATTGAACAAAAAGGTCCGATTTGAGATGCCAACAAAGAAACAAACACCGATAAATCCAATTTTTGATGATTTTTTTTTTGCTGTTTAATGACGTTTCGTGTTGACGTCGATATTATTAATTATAATTTTCTGGATTTAATTCGGTTGCAAATTTTTATATAATTTATATATGCTAAGTTAAAAGCACTGTCATAAATTTCTTGATTTTTTGTGGTGAGTAAGTTGAATTTTGTTATTTTTTTATTTTTTATTTTTAAGGTTATGATGATGGTGCTACGGCTAAATGAATTATTCAAAGACCTTTGCAGTTCTCTACGTTTATTTATTGTCAATCACGTTTTGCTGAGTAATTTAATATCATAGTTCATTTGATCGTCGTATATATAAAATTATTATAATTTACCATATCCTGTCTCCCCCTGACCTCGTTTTGGTATGTCTGACTGAACCAAAAAAAAAATTAAAAAATGTCAAATCTCTATTGTTATGGATTAATTCAAGCATAAAAAATATTCTGTTGATAAACATCTATTTTTGGAGACTTCAATATTGATTGAACAATTAGTCCAGTAATCACCTAACCTGATTAGATTGCTGCACATTATCTTCTACAGTACTTGTCCTAATAGATCTTTTCCAACTTGAAAATGGTTTAAAAACACTACTACTCAATGACCATACAATAAAATTGCACAACTCTAACCTTGACTTTGGATGTGTTAAAGCTAAATAGACGAAACGGAAAATTTATTCCAGTTGGTATTAATTAATCACTAAAAAATACTCCCACATAAATTCTTATACTAAAATTGAATCGGTTTCGTACGACTTTGATTGTACAACGTTTTTTTCTTGTTTTTTTTTGTGTGATCAATTCGTGCATATAAGGTGATTGACTTGGTCATTTCTTACATGTTCACTTAAAGTGGAATGAAAAAAACCTTGACTGTTTATTTTATGTTTTTGTTTTTTTTTCTTTCCTTTTCAGACCGCTTATCAAGATGTGTGCAAATTATTAATAATAATTCTTAGAAATAAAATACAAGCGATCTATAAACAAAACCTGTTCTGTAGATATATTTAGACATGGAGTGTAAAAGAAATCTCGATAGGAATGCAGAAGAACCAGATATCAGATGCAACGTACAAATAGATTTTGCAGTTGTTAATCGTTGTTCCCTTTTCCTTATATTTTTTCTAAATTTAAATATTTAATGTGTTTGTGATATGGTAACGCAGTGCCGAATTTAGCGTTTTTTTACAAAAAGACTTGCTGATAAATGCCCAATGACAGATTCTCAGTAATTCTTTGTTGCCCATCTTCCTTCTAAGAATATGCATGATAACCATCAACGACTTTCAGTGTAGGTAACATTCTCCGATGAATATTCAGATACCCGTTCCTCTAAAATTTAGTAAAGATAAATCAAAATACTTAACGCTAAAAAGGAGATGGGGTTCTACTGTTGAACGAAACGCAAACATATGTTTCATACATATTTTGAAGTTCAGTTCTCAAAAGGACAGACATGTGAAAGGATGAAATGAATTGGATATTTTGACAAAAACAACTTAAGGATTCGACAATCGAATTGTTAAGCACGGCAGTTTAGCTCAGAAAGAATTTTGAAGAAGTTAATGAAATTATATCGACTAAACTCAGATGGGAGGAACTCGTCTCTAAAAAAGGTGGATTCATTGTGTTAAAGAAGACATGCAATTGTGGAGTTAATTATATTTACTTATCAAGAGTTTAATGAAAATCAACAAAGTATCATATCTGATGAATCTTAATGGAATGAAGTGTCAGAGTGGATAACAGAACAGATGCCTCCATAGATGATCATATTCAATAAATTTGAGAGACAAACCTTTAGTGATCAAAACATTTGCTATAAATTTGTTTACAAGAGGAATTCTTTAGGACAAAAGAAGAATACAAATCAATCAGGTTATTCGTATATTGTGTGTTGCGATCTCTTGTGGAAATTGTGTGGAACCAGTTTTTTACTTTTTTGTCGCCATCTAAATAAATAACCGGTTTACGGCGCTACCTACTTAATTACAATATTAATAAATTGATCATCCGCAGCTTAATATTCTCAGGTTTTTCTTCGTTTGGTCTTCTTTTGTTGTTGAAAACAATTTGTTGGGTTGGGTGCACACCAATAGATTTGTTGTAGATGTATATAAAATGCCTATCTAAATATGTAAATTAATTTTTAATAGCTGCAACTTCCTTTATATTCACAAAAAAATGCAACTAGCAATGAGAATTTGAGAAATATTTGTAACCACCAATGCTTCTTCCCAATACATTTTCGGTGCTTTTCACTTTTTATACAGGTGCCCGGAAAATCGTCAAATTACACAACGAATTCTGGGGGGATTTTTATCTTGGAGCTAACCCAAGCAGCAAATTGTAGTTAAGTATATTTAGTATAGGTAATCCCCTATAGCACAGTTCTCTGAGAACACGGTACGCATTATCAGAATTTGTATAATCTCTAAGTTTCGCATAACACGAATTCTCTATAGCACGGTACCAATTAAATTAACCGTCTTCTATCTCTATATGTTTTATTCTACTTACTTTTATTTCACTTATTACGAATATAAGTGAAATTATGTGATTCCTTAACTGTCTTTTTGTACATTTTTTACTTTAGGCCAGCAAAAAAAAAATATTTATGAAATGGAACCTCATATATTTTAGTTCTATCAATGCCTCTTTTAAGAACTCTTTTCCTGCTAACGCTCTATTTTCGTGAACGCAACCTAAGCGCTAAACGAGATATGTCTGTATCGTGTTTCTATATCCGCGAACCGCACTGTTAACCAAAACACTAGTAGGCAAGCAATAAAAACACAAATTTAGGATGGTGGACAGAGACAATAGATTTTTTATTGTTTTGATTTTGGTTGTAGAGGAGCCATAACCGACCACCAAAATGTACTAAGTCAAATGTCAAATGTGATAACAAAATTAAAAAACAATTTTTCGATGAATTGTTTTTCGGTGAATTGTCGTAGAGACATAATAAAAACATTATGTGTACTTACGCTGAAAGATTATATTTAATAAAAAAACATTAAGCATTTTTATGCAGTAAACGACTTCAGTCTAATGGAGAAAATGGCTACCATGCCTACATGGGCATTTCCCGAAACGTGTTTGTCGGCTCAACTCTGCAACTAAAGTCGTCCATACGTAATATGCCTGTTCACATGCTGTTAAACTTTATCAGAAGAATACTCGGTGGTTCGAGCGATCATAAAATATGAAATTACGTAATTTTCACATCAAATTGGCTGGTTTACTGGTTTTTTATTCTACACTCATTATGAATATGTAGTAAAGCTATAAGCACAATGCGCTGCACCGTTCCATTCCGTTCCGCTCAAATTTAGCATCTAGTCACAATGACACCGTTCCGTTCCGACAATATCGAAATAAAAAACCCAGTTCCAAAATATTAAAAGCAAAAAATGGTTAAAAAAAATGTATTTTCAGTGATTATTTTCTCAAATCGTAACGTATCACTACACAGTGTTAAAAGTCAAATTGAGGTTATGTGTTCCCTTCCATTCCGTTCAATTTTAATTTTTGACAACTCTCGACGTACCGTTCTGTTCCGATCATTGTGACATACCTTCCGTAACGCCTATGCACTTGCATGTTATGTTGACGCATTGTGGCCGTAGCTTAAGATTTTAATGGCTAGATTTTTATATAATAAAATTACAACTGGATTTTTTTATCTGAGCAATTTACGTATTATAATTCAGTAATTATACCTACTAATAATTTAGAATCGTAATTACATTTATGCAAATATAAAAATACTACTAAAAATATTTTTTAATGAATAACCGGATTTGATTTCATGATTTACTGCCTAACCTAATCATTTTGTTTACTTTTTTTTTTATTTTTAACATTCCCACTATAATTTTTTTTTTTAATTCGTTCGGAAAAAAAAAGATTTGGGTTAAAATTGCGTATAATTACGTCTACAAATGTTACAAAACACGTATTCCTATTGACTTTGACACTTGTATTTGAAATGATAAGATTTCCTATTATAAATCCGTACAAATGTAGATTACAGACCGATAGCATATTACTCAAGTAACAGTAAGTGTTACGTTTTTATTATTATATTGTCCCATATTGCGGTATTGTTTACTAAATATGTTTTATGTTTATCTAATGTGGAAACGTAATACTTACTAGCACACGTGTTACCCCAATCTACAATACCTATTCATCGACTTCTGCCTGAGACTCTATTAACATTTAATTATAAAGTAAACAAAAAGCATTTAATCCAATCTTGAAAATTGAATTGAATTTTCATTTAAGATTACCCGTCGGCAGTATCAGCATTTGACATGTGCTATCCGAATAATCTTCGATGATATTTAATTTATATTGAGAGGTCAAAGGGCAATTTCAACGAAGACGATATTTTCGATGTGACTTTGTGCATGTTAGGATACATACACACATATTTGTATTTATAAGTATTTGTTTCTATTTTAAATTGATTAAGTACTTGTTGTTGTTTCATCAAAAACTATCTATCCGATAATAAATTTCTATAATTATTTTAAAATAACAGATGAGGAAATATACAAAAAAAACATAAGGCAAACGTACCAAATTTCGCCATATTAAAGAAAATTGACTTTCGTATCTTGTGTAGCAAACATTTTCGTCTATATTTATTATTTTAAACGATGGAATCTAACACATTCTCTGTTTCGTCAAGTGTCTCCCAAGGAAGTCGCTTTGGTCCTTTACTTTTTGTTTAATTTATTAATGATATAATTGTAAGTGTCGTTTATAATGTGACAATTTAAAATAATTTTTTTCTATTGACACAATTCAAGAGTAGATTGTCGTATATTTTTGTTGTTCTGGGTTCTGGCCATATTGCAGACAGTTGTAAATTGATCGATATCTCTGCAACTGTTCGTAATTGTTTGTTAACGGATCACAGTCGACTTTATTGTCAAAATCTTCGTGATCTTTGTAAATATGTTTTTTTTTGTCTGTTCACCAACATCACCCAAATAAGACTCTGTCAGAGCCGTCAGGAACATACCGGCTTTTTTCAATAGTCTTAATGGGAAATTAGATTTTAATCATTCTCGTTCTTAATTTCAATGAGGAAGTAACCGGTAAAATTATTAGGCCAATCTTTAAAATGAACAAAACATTTTGAGTCATTAGTTCAAGTAATTCATCAGTTCTCTATCGAGTATGAAGTTAGTTACAGATAGCTTTATGGTGTGATGATTTTCTATGTACTTTCAGTCATCAATCCAGTATCGAAGCGTGAGAATTATTGATCCCATCATCATAAGACTATTTTTTAAAGAAACTTACGTCACAAATTTAGTTGAATTTTAATATTTTTTGGTTAACCCTTTCATGTTCAAAACCTTAAAGGGTTTACTTTTTCCAAAAATTTTGACAAAAATGCTGCAAATTAAAAATAATATAAAAATACAAAGTTTCAAAACCATATCTTTGATATTAAGAAAGTTCAAAATTGTGTCACATTTTAAAAAACCTTTGTTGTTGTGTAATAGCAGCAATACTGCAATTCGTCCGCAAATTTAAAATAAACGCAGGCATCATGTGTCAAGTCTAAGGAATCGTGCAACCGTGATGGGTTTTGTCCAAATATCCTCTACCACGAGTGATGTGGGATTCGTCCGGCATTGAAATAGGTGTGGTGTTTGGTGGCACTGCGGACACGTGTTGTCTATACTGGGATCTATCTTGTTCCAGTAGCAGTTCAGGGTTTTAGACCACCCTGATCTCAGTTGTGCCAATGTTGAGCGCGTTTGTCTACGCAGCTGCATACGGTCAAGATATTCGGTCCGAATTTTTTTTCGGTTTCTATCATCAAAATGACATAAGTTTTTTTTTTTTAAAAAATAGTCTCATGATAATGGGATCAATAATTCTCACGCTTCACCACTGCATCAATCATTCACTATTAGTTTGTCGCTCTTCATCAACAACAAGAATCAAATGATGGCATCACCTTGCAAGCTTAATTCGATATTATAATTGGGTCATTTATCAACCGTAAAATTTTTTTACGACTTAAATACTTGTTTGGCATGTTGTTCACTTCCGTTACTAGATTTTGTTTTGGGGTTTCGAAAAACAAATTTTAGAGAAATGGTCATTTAATATTTTATTTTTATTTTTAATGTATTTCTATAGAGTCAAATTTATTTAATTTGTCTACTGTAAGTAATTATTTTTATTAAATTAAGAAAACAAAAAAAAACGGAATGACTCAATAAATCATGAATTAGGTAAATAACAATAAAAAAAACATGCTAAAGATTATAAAAAATGTATCGAGATTTATATACGATAGTAAGATATGTAGATATGTAGGTACAGATATGTACATAACATCTAATAACTATTGTTGAATTAATCTTATTACTAAGCATTTTGCGTTTGTTTTTTTTTCTACACAAGGTCACATTGAAATTTATCTTATTCTTAATAAATACATTGTATCACGATTAGCTAATCCTTCTAAATGGGTATTATGACTTTATTAAGCTATAAAATATACTAAACGTTTTTATATTTGGTGCTAAGTTGCGTTACGGTTTATGTTCTCTTCGTAATCCAAAATATCTAAATAAAATATTACCGGACAAATTATGGTTCGTTTGAGTTAGCAGTTTAATTCTGTTGTTTTTAGATAGTTTAACTTCGAGATTTCACGCACTACTTTTCGGACTGGAGGTTAAAAGATCCAAGTTTTATATACTGACATGTTTACTTTAAATTTGTATTTATTTTTTTTTTATATTCTCAATTTTAAATAGTTTTTTAATTTTTAATTCTTTGTGTTCCTGCTTTTAAGTTTTAATTTAAATATGTAGTTGATTTTCAATTTGTAATTATTAATTTCTTAATTTTTAATTTTTTGTTTTACAATTAACAATTTTTAATTTTTATTTATTTTTGTTTTTATACTTTTTACATTCTCAGTTTTATTTTTAATTGTTTTTCTCTTTTTATTCATTCTTGATATTGTATTCTTTAATCTCTGTTTTTGAGCTTGAAGTATTAATTTAAATACAGTAAAACCTTGAATTGCGAGCATAATTTGTTCCGAAAACATTCTCGTAATCCAAAGCACTCGTATATTGAAGAAAATTTTCCCATAAGAAAAAATTGGAAACGAAAAAAGAAAGAAAAGCATGGGATACGAGAGAAAGAAGAACCACCTGCTCAGTTTTGATCACATGACACTCAGCAGACAAAGCTTATATGAACTACTCGTATTACAAGACCACGCTCGTTTATCAAGTTAAAATTTATTAATAATTTTTGCTTGTCTTGCAAAACACTCGTAGATAAAGTTACTTGCAGGTTTTACTGTATGTAATTGATTTGCAATTTTCTACTTTTGATTTTTAATTTTTAGTTTATGATTTTTTTATTTTTAAGATGTGATTTTTAGTTGTTAAAGTGTAATTTTTACCTACATGAATTTGTACCTACAGTACAGTACCTGAGCAGTGAATATCCAGTCAAATATCCATATATGGAGAGTGCGTTCAATTCACTGGCCAAGTACTCTATTGCTGTTTTAGATCTAAAATCAAGATAACCAATTGAGTTTGTTCCAAATAAATAAACTTAAGTCAACTTACTCTATTAATATTTAAATCTAACAGACTTACTTGTCATGTTATTATTTGTATGGGCCTAAAATCTGGAAGGCCATTGTCACCGTTGACAGCAAAATTTAGGTTATTGTCAGTAGGTGTAAAATGAAAAATCGAGTGCAATGGCCAGATATTTAGTAAGGAACCGACTTTCCTAAGATAATAAATTTTTATATGTCTTCTTTATATATAGTAACAATCATTCACAATGTCAGAGTCGATCTAGATAGGCTAGTACTTAGTTCTGAATAGTTGAAAACTTGGTCCAATCAAGTAGGTCGTTCCAATTTATGGACATTGAGTCAATGGATCGAATGATTATAATCATAAATATCGTCTATACGTTGTTCAAGTTGTTCCAAAAATATTTTCAATTCTTGTATAATTCCTTTAGTTGTACGGACAATTTTGAATCAAGCGCGACGTGGACATTCTTCTCAGCTATACTTAATTGATCTTATTGTCACACCTTTAAATACACAAATTCCGAGCTCCTAATGTTAATAAAACAGAGAGAATTCGAAGAGTTCTAAAATTGTTCGAAACAACATGTCACACCCGTAACAATTTTTTGATTTTTCCAATACAATTCTATGTATACATTTTTCGATATTTTTATTATTATTATTAAGAAAGTAGTACGACATTGTACTATTAGCAAATCCATCATTTCTAAAATATTTCTTATCTTTGACGTCATAGAAATGAAATATTATCATTTGTCTAGTTTTGTTTCTAGGTGAGTAGGTACCAATTAGGATTAGGTGTGACCTTTGCATTATATTTTTTTGTTTGTTATGTAAAGTCGACTAAAATGATTAATGATTACCTACTGTTTTTTTTTCTTCATCCTATTACATTATTTCAGCGACTTATCAAAGCACATCTAATAAATGGTAATATTTCATCCTTGAGGATTTTCTTTTTACCCATATAAACAAATGCTATAAATGTCAAGTTTAATGTCAACCGTGTCCATGTCTGTTTGGATTAGTAATTCGTGGATTTATTAATTTTTTTTTTTTTTACAGAAGTCCATAAATATGTACTTAAAATTTTTAATATGCATACTTAAGACGTTTATTTCTTATTCTTGATCAATGTTTCAATTAAATCAATTTAATGACTACCGGCGCAAAATAATATGAATTATTATTATTATTATCGTAGCCTTTACAGTTAAGTCCGTCAGTTTACGTTGGCATCGAATCTATAGCAATTTTCTGTTGTATTTTAACTATACGCGTTTATATCTCGCGACTATGTGTATAGATGAAAACAGCAGAAGTTTTGTGATTTTCTTTATACTTTTTGCTCAAATAATAATATGACTAAATGATCCAAAAATAGTTTCAGAGGTTACATTCATTTTCAATGGTTTGGACATGTTACATTTTCACACAACACACAGTAATGCGATTTTCTTCAAATTAATTGAATGTGCTAATATTTGCAGTGCGTAGACGGTTTTTTTTTTCGCTTTCCTACACTATTCATATAAGAGCGAAAATTATGTAAACATCAGTTTTTTTTTTTGGAGAATTCTTACTCCGACCTTACATTACAAAAAAAAGAAATACGGATCTGCCCGCCCCCCAAAAAAAGGGTATGTACCTTAATTATACTGATCGATATACATATATTAATTGGTCCTTATGACTATTTTTAATGTAGGCCACATTCGAACAATTTACAAGAAGCCAACCCATCCATCCATCCAACCATCAATCAATCAAACAATCTCTGCACCAGAAAAATTGACTTTTTGCATTTAACATTTTTGTCCCCAAGTGTGGCACAAATCTGAATTTGATTTTTATTAAAATTGATTTAAATATACTTAGCTCGGTTGATTGAATAACAGTCAAATTTGCAGTCAATTGGAACATTATGAGTGTTTTTATAAGTGGAAAATTGGTTGTTAGAATTGATGACAAATTATCCGGTGCATCCATGCCAGACATTTCTGATAATAACAATTTTATGGATATAAATGGGAGCCACGATCAAGGAAAGTGATTTTGAGTTTTTTTTTTTTAATTTTATTTTTGCTTTAAATTTCATTTTTTTAATAATTCCACCTTAATACTACACTGGTATGCGACAATTGATTCTTTAATTGAATAGAAAGCCAAAGGTGATTGTGTGGTTCATTTATAAGTGTTAAACATTCGTTGCCAATTAATCTAGACAGAGAAGTTGCTTGTTTTGCTGATATAAAATTTTACGTTTTTATATATAAAAAAAAAACAAAAAACAAAAAAACAGATGCACAGTAAAAGGAGGTCATCATTTTAATTATAATCGAATTTGTTGCAATGGTTTTCGAACAGGGAGGGGGGGAGGTGTTGTGAAGTTTTGAATTTTAGTTAAACCATATCTCTGTTCATTCGTTTGTTTGTCTGTTTATGTGTATGTGATTACGAATTTTGGCAAAATCTACAATTTTAATACGTGGATGCTTTATTTTTAATATACTACCTACACATTATAGGTATGAGGTAAAAACTTTCAATTTTTCTTTTCGTCAGTGGTACCAGACCAATACTGAAAATAATAAAAGAAAATAACTAATTAAGTAATATAATAACTAAATATTTATCTAATAGATGGCGCTACAAAACAATTTTTTTTTTCTAAACCGTGGGAATTTTTAATTTAGAAAATAAAACAACAAAATTTGATAAAAACAACGGAATCATTTTTTTTTTAATTAATTTACTATTTAACCATCGCTCAAGCGCTGACCTTTTTGTGTTTTTCTACTACACTCGTCATTTGATAGGGTAGTTCGTGCCGGTTCATTACATAATTAATTAAGTTTAGCGTGTAATCTTACGTTTATTTGATATCAGTAAATTAAATTATGTATATTTCTCTGATTTACACACAGCAACAAATTCTAAGTAGTTGGTTAAATTAAAAGGTCATTTATAACGCTTATAACGTACTTATATATGTATGTGGTAACATTGTACTTATCATTAAATTAAAAAAAAAACAAAAAAGTTATCAATTTTGCATAACAATTGACAGTTTGTCTGATATTTGGGAAACTCGAGGGGGTAATCACTAAAGCAATTCTTTGAACACGGACCTAGTACTTATAATTCGAACGAAATTGTTTGTAATTAGTTTAGCATGGCCGTATTAAGCGCGTTAAATTCCCTCATACTTAATAAGTTTCAAAAGTACTCAAGTACCTACATACTTGTCTTGAGTATGGATTTTATTCCCCATTATTAGTTTGAAGTATGTACAAATACAATTCAGTCTGTTGATGACATAAATAGAGTACATATTATTATCATTGTTTACGAGAATTGTATCTACTTAAGGTTTATTAAAAATACTTATAAAATGATAAGTACGTACTTACTTATTTTAAAAATAAATCTGTACTGTTGACTAACATGGTTTAGGTTCATATATGATTATAATAAAAAGAAACCTAATGAAAGTAACTCATAAAATTTTCACTGTTTTTTTTTAGTCGATGTATTCTTATACAGCGATAAAATATAAAAGGAAAGTAACAATTACTTAAATAAATATGATACTTTAAGTATAATGTTTTGTTAAATACCCGGCGCACAAAAAAACTGTGCCTGCTGTAGTCATAGAATCTACAATTTGATGGTTATTTGTCAAAAGGCCCTAATCCTAATTTTTCAGGAGAGAGAAAAAACTGCATAGCATTTCAACAAAGAAATTATAGGACCAGTGGCGAAGCCTGAGAATTATTGATCACATCATCATGGGACTATTTAAAAAAAAAAACTTATGTGTTCAAAATGTATGGACCTTAAAGGGTTAACTTTTGAAAAAAAAATTATTTGGCAAAAAATGCTGGAAATTTAAAATAACATAAAAATACAAAGTTTCAAAACCATATCTTTAGTATTAAGAAAGTTCAAAATTTTATTATTTTTTAAAAAACCCCCGAAAAAACGGTCAAGATTTTTTTTCCATTTTCTTCCATCAAAATGACGTACGTTTTTTTTAAAAATAGTCCTACGATGATGGGATCAAAAATTCTCAGGCTCCGGCACTGGATAGGACCCGTTTAAAAACCGAAGAAAAACCTTATTCGTTCGTGAAATTTAGTGTTGTCAGATAGTGTAAAATATCCCAAATTACCAGATTTCATAAAAAAAAAATCATTTTTGACAAAATTTATGTTGGGGACTTTTCTCAAATAACCATCGAATTGCTCCTGATTGATACTCGTTGAAAATGTACTAGCATTTCGGTATTTTGTAACACACTTCTCTTTGGGTCAAAAGTACTCATGCTTTAATGAAAATAATTCTGAAGTGCCTACTGGGGTACTTACTTGACCTGGTAAAAAGTTAATTTCTGCTATAAATACTCAATATCAATGGGATACTAACAAAAACAAGTATCTAAGTTCTAGGTACTCATTAAGATCGGTAGAAAAAATGTTCTCAAAGTGTATACTTAAGTCCTTCTCATAAAAACTTATGCCTTCTAACTTTACATCTCGGACCCCTCTCCTAAAAAAGGAAATTAATTTTTTTTTTGTAATTTATTCTTTTTCTATAATTACAGATAAAATAGATACGATGGAGGCAAAACCGCTTCAAATAGTTACGACCGGCGACGAACACTCATTTATACTAGATGAGGATACATTAACAGAAGTTCTGCTTCAAGACCAACTTAAAGATCGTTTTGTTGTTGTAATTTCTGTTGCTGGTGCATTTAGAAAAGGAAAAAGTTTTTTATTAGATTTCTTTCTTCGATACATGTATTCAAAGGTGAAATTAATGAAGAAAATTTTAAAGGAAAAACTAAACTCAATAATTAATATCATTTTTAGTATCATCACTATCATAAGGGACCAGATGATTGGCTTGGCAGTGACAATGAACCGTTGTCAGGTTTCTCATGGCGAGGTGGTTCCGAAAGAGATACAACCGGCATTTTAATGTGGTCCGATATCTTTTTACATGATTTTCCAAATGGTGATAAAGTGGCCATTATACTATTAGATACACAGGGAGCATTTGACAGTCAAAGTACAGTACGGGACTGTGCCACCGTATTTGCATTGAGCACAATGTTGTCATCTGTGCAAATATATAATTTGTCACAGAACATCCAAGAGGATGATTTGCAACATTTGCAATTATTCACCGAATATGGTCGATTGGCATTGAGTGATTCGGGTAAAAAACCATTTCAAAGACTGCAGTTTTTGGTGCGTGACTGGAGTTTTCCATATGAAGCCGAATATGGACCGGCCGGTGGTCAAATAATATTGAAACGGCGATTAGAATTGTCTGATAAACAACATGCAGATCTTCAATCACTGCGCAGGCATATTACATCATGTTTTTCGGAAATTGCATGTTTTCTAATGCCACATCCTGGTTTAACGGTTGCAACTAATCCCAATTTTGACGGTCGATTATCGGATATTACACCAGAGTTTAAAAACAGTCTGAAAACATTGATACCGATGCTATTGGCACCCGAAAATTTAATAATTAAACAAATAAATGGACAAAAAGTACGAGCACGTGAACTTATACAATATTTTAAGTCATATATGGCAATATACAAAGGCAATGAACTACCTGAACCGAAAAGTATGTTAGTTGTAAGTGATTCGGAATATTTTGGTGAAATAGGAAATTCGTAAAATTATTTCATAAAATGATAATTTTAGGCAACAGCCGAAGCAAATAATTTAACAGCCGTAGCTGCGGCAAAAGATGTTTATACACAACAAATGGAAATTGTGTGTGGCGGTACAAAACCATATTTAAATACGGGCCATCTGGAAGCTGAACATCTGCGCGTCAAAGAGAAAGCATTACATCAGGTATTTAAATTCATAAAAAATATTCTGATATTACTAGTCGTGAGTTCTTATCCTTTACTGATAAAAAGGACTCGGGATTAAATCAATTATGTGTTTACACATAAGGGTATAAGTCCATTATCTTTAGTTGACTATTTTTTTTTACATTTTTTTTTACTTGGTAAATAATTCCAGGTGTTTATTAAATTGAATTTAAACATAACTAAGGCTTTGTACTAAAAGTATTGAGTTTAGTACTCATTAATATTTGAAATCACAATTATGTGAAGAAAATTATACAATCGAGGTGAAGAAATTTTTTTATTTAAACATCAGCAATTTAGTATTGTGTACTAAAATTATATATACATTTTTATTTGTAGGGCTTCTGCTGTATTTATTTTAAAAATTTCGTGTCGCTTTAATTTTTGATTTTATTTTCTAAATTATTACCTTTTTAGTACTATACTATTTTAGCACTAGTATTTAAATGATCAATGTGACATATTTAATTCTGATCAATATTTTAATATTTTAACCAATTTTTTCCTTGTAATTTTGTTTACAGGGGTTCTTTGGTACTAAAAAAATTAATTCTATCATTTCATTTTCAAATTTATCTTAACGGTGCTGAGGACAGGCTTTATTTGACAGTATCTAAATTCATAACATAGAGTTCATAGAGTGATCAACTAAAGTCATCATCAGAAGTTTCTAACCATTTGTAGTGTAGGTTTGAATGAGAAGAGGAGCTATTAAATATCCATTTGAACTACAAAGCAAAAAAGTCACTAATGGCTGTCGCCCACTAGAGCATCGAGTTGACGCGCGTCCAAAAAAAAACTGTAATTTTCTTACATGTAAAGCGATATTTTTAATTTGTTTTTTTACATATTGGTCCAAATTAAATTTTTAAACCCATTTGATTTAAAAT
>JANSTT010007324.1:0-27372 GCA_026745375.1 Platyura marginata
AAATGCCGCAGGAAATATTTCCCTGAAAAGTTATTCAATAAAAAAGTTTTTATGTATGTTAACATGAAAGGTTTTTTTTTCTCTTCTTGAAATATAAGCAGAGCAGAGCTCTATTCGCCAATACAGAAATATTTTATCAGCATAAGTAATTGATTGAATTCTGTATTTAAGATATTGTGAAAATAAATTATTTTCATTTAGGATTTTCTTTAAAAAAAATTTCATACATAGTAAGTAAAAGTTTAAGTTGTGTTTAAGCTCGATATAACTGAAAACATATTTTTATATTTCATCATCTTTATTTTTAAAGTGATAACTAAGAACTAGACGGATATAATTTGATTCTACTTTTTATTTTTATTTGCCTAAACTGATTTATTTCTTCATAACTTTCAATAACCTACATATTTCCTTTTTTCCGGTCTTAACGGTCAAAAGTTCAGAAAATAAGAGAAATTTATGTAAAATATAGAACGTTTAAGTGTTACCCTTTAAGGATTTCCATGATTAATGAAAAAAAAAATGGCGATGTTTTATGAATATTATATTAGCCGGAATTTTTAACAATATATAAATATCAAGAATGATTCGTTGATCATTTATAAAAAACGAAAATAATATAGGACCGAAAACTAACGTTTAAGGAGCACATCTACATATGATTACGGAAAATTAGTTTTTGACATGACATAGCCATTATACTTAGTGGAAATGAACCAAACTGCTGTCGCTTGTTTTCAATTTCTGACATTTATTTACGTCGTTAGATTAGTGCTAGTGTAAGGAATCTATAGACGAAACCGTTTCTAATATGTAGTGCCACATTTAAAGATAGCTTGTTGGTTTCTTAGTGTTGATTTAAAAAAAATTTAATTCTACCACGTTGCTTTTTTTGACAAACGCGATTTTACTTTAAAGGGAATGTCGGTTACACTTATTCCAAATATCTACATACTGTTATCGTATAGCTGTTAACGATTAAATCAATTATTCAAAAAAAATATAAATACTTCTTGGTATTCATTGAAATATGACTTAAGAGCCATAAACAAGGCGGGGTTAAAAATACTTCTAGCATTTAGCCCTAAGATAATTAAACGCAACCCATTAATTATATAATGTTTTCTCTCCAAGTGTAATTTTAATACGTATTTTGATAAAATTAAAATACTGTTGTTAAGCATTCATAATAGAACTAAATTTTACAAATGTGTTCGAAACAAATTGAATACAAAATTCTTAACATTTTTCTGGGAGACCTACACCTTGTATGAATGCCTTTATACTTACAATGCCCCTAAGGGAATTTCTTATGTTCGCCTATCTTGACGTGCACGTACTATATTTATAGCAAGATTATGTGTATATACACACATTTTGCTATTCACATACACTTAGTTATTATGAATATAATATATCCAAGCTTGCTTCAAGCCATTACCTTATATATTATTTTAATTGCAAACAACTCCTTATATCAACACGCTAACATTTTTCTTTCTTAAAAAAAAAAAAAAAAAAAACAATAGAAAACAATTGTATATTGTTATTGCGCCAAACATTACTCTGTTTCTCTATGTACGTTGTACGGGTTTCGTGTACGTAAAAGCTCTTTGTGCATCTTGTGCATTTGCCTTTTGTAGAAAGTTGAGCTGTTACTTATATGTACTTGTATTCGCTTTATGCCCATAATATTAACACATAGTTTATGTGGACAATATGGGTGAAATGATCAAAAGCGATTAAGTCCATTGTTCAAGACAAAACATTACATTATTTTTGGTTTTTTTTTTCTTTTTAACAATTATGGGTGGTATATAGTAGCTCACAAAAATATTGGTACATATTAAAATGCTACATTTTAATTTTTCCTAAATATCTTTTGCTTCTATTAAACTCCTTTTACTAATTCTTCATTTTTAATTACTTAGAATTCATGAAATAAAATTATAAAGACAATAACAAATAAATGTACATTTTATTATAAATCTGGTATAGATGGAGATATCCTGTTTTGAATATACGTCTTATGCCATATACTTTGCTATAGTTTATCATTTATCTCAGATGTTTATTGTATATAAATCTTGTTTTATTTTTTAATATTCTCATGTGAAGTTCTATTATCTCTAAAGATATAAACAAAACATGTGCAATGCAATGAATACAATGTACCAACCTAAAGGTTATTTAAAAACATGTTGTAATTAAAACATTTTGATTGTATTATATGACATTACATACAGGTGTGTGTATGATTTAAATTAATAAAACAAACAATAAGAAATATTTATAGTTTTTTTTTTAGTATAACAGTAGAAAGACACATACATATTTGGTTTTACGGAGAAAATTTAAACTGGTAATTACATTAGCAAACCTAACTAGGCGATGACTAAGAACTTTGACATATTTTAAAATATCCATTCTATGTAAAATTAATCTGCAGAAATTCTAGCAATATATACCTAACAGGTACGAAGCGTGCATTTTTTTGTAGAAGAAAGTATTCTATATATATGTATGTATATAGAATAGTGGAAGAGTGGTTACGTGGATTAACGTAATTGCTTACTTCATTCTTTAATGTGCATTTTTTATCTTTTTTAAATTGTTTCTTTAAATTGTTTTATATATTGCAAGCTTAAAATTGCTTCTATTCGATATGAGCAGAGACTATATATTTAAGATTTTGAAGATTTCTATACAGAAGCACTCTATCCGTTTCATGTTAGCAGGTGTCGTGACCGACCTATACGTATACATATAAAATCTTACCTAAGTGTATAATAAGTCAAAAAATTCAAACAGACACTGACCTATAATTTAGGTACATCCCGAAGCGATATGATAATTTAGTAATATTTTATTCAAAACAAAATATTATTTATGTTCAATTGATCTTTCTTTTAAATATTGAATTAAAAATAAATTATAAATCGATGAGGAAAAATGTTATGTTTCAATGAACAGAACACAATGTGGGTGGTACAATTAATGCCATATCTTATGAATTATTGTGTAAAAAATTGTTAAAACCTCCCGGATGTTTGGATGTTGAACAATAAGTAACATTTATGATGTCGTAGATATTTTATATATATTTTTGTATGTATGGGTAGTTATATTTTTTTTTTGTAAATAAGTTAACGATGATTTTAAGGAATACAAATGGGTATATGTTAATTTTGATCATTTTCAATTACAATAGAATGCATAAACTAATGATTTTAGTGATATTTCAATTAAAAAAATACTCATTATGTTATAATTTTTTTTTTTTTTTGTAATTTACAATTTCAAATAGTTAACCTATCTCAAAACTACCACACTTAGACATTATATATTGCGTCTGTGTGAGAAACACATTTTATTTACGATTATTTTTCGAATAAAATCGAAAATAGTGAGGGAACTACCTAAAAACTTTTTTAATAATGAACATAAAATTACTTTTAAATAACTTTTTTGGTCATTAAATTAAGAAATAGAAAAACATTTTACATCGTGACTTATTAAATAATCTCTACTCGTATAATGTGAATTATTTATGATTTTTTTTTTTAAAATAATTTATTAGTTTCGAACTATAATTTTCATAAAGTTTTTGAATTTTGAAAAATGAATTAGGTAAACCTGAATACATGTTATAATTTGTAATTTTTACATAGGTAAGGACATTTGGGTATCACGATAACTATATACATATATCTATGTTGAATTAGTTATGTTAAGTTTCTCACAATTTTAATTGAATCAAAGTTCAGAACATCATTATTGTTTGTAAATTGCCCTACAATTATTAAAAAAAATAGTTCAATAAAGGAACGGTCGAATAATACAGCAATTCATACAGAATTTTTATCTCAATCGATTAGAGAATAGATTTAAAAACATGACATGTCAGTTAAATATTTTTTTAAAATCAGAGGTTTGAAGATTAGCCTTGAGACTACATGCAAATTAAAGCTGAAGAAAGTATAAAGTCAATGATGTATAGATGTCTAGGTCTGTCTTATCGTTTAGTATTTATTTTGAATTTTTCAAAAAGAATTTTCAATTTTTGATCGGAATTAAAGCCATTTTCAGGCGTTTATAATAAATGTTTGGAGATACCTTGCGAAATTCTAAACAAATCACTTGAAATGTTCATAAATCAATTGAAAACGTTATAATTGTTTGTTTTAATATGAAATTTATGGAATACGGAAAAAAAAATTTGTTTAAATTTTTCCAATTTTTCCTTACTTTTTTTGTGGGAAGTAGGTAATAGATAATCCCAGCAATTAAGTTAGTTAAGATATGTAGTACAAAGTACGATAAACGATAGTTCACATAATTAAATTTGTTTAAAAAAAAAAACAATTAAATTTGACCCAGATTGTCCATTCCCCTATATACACAAAAATCATACATTTATTATTACATACTAAATACACAGGTTTATTATACGTACTGCGGTCAGCGACCTTCAATCAGTTTTTCCTTCTTTCAAGATTTCTTTTTCCCAAAGAAAAAAAAAAAATCATTGCCTAATAAAAGAAACATTTAACCAAATGAGAACAGTTTTTTCCTCCTGTCTTGGTTGTAATTTAATTTCCCACTAAGTATTTCCATGTCATGTCCAATTCCACTATATAATTCATAAAGAAATACAGTCTACTGGCACTTAGACAAAAAGAAATAAAGCAGCTTGATATAAATCCTCGTTTTCCAGGTAAATAAAATATCATTTCGTATTAATTTAAAATGATTTTCGTGTGCACCAGAAATGAATCATCTGGGGTAGCGTATAAGTTGACTCTTGTTGGAGTCGTATATTAGTTAACCTTTCCCTTTTTACATTTAGAAAAATGTTTACTCTTTGGAAGAGAAAGCTATCCCCCCTCTATATGTATATACATACCTACTACTACCGTCAGTGTGCTGGGGTTCCTTGTGAAATTTAAAAAAAAAAAAAAAATATTTTCCTCGTTCAGATGTTGCAAAAGAGATGAAAATCTGAATTGACTTTAATTTGGTTTATGTTAGTGGTTTTTTTTTTGTCTTATAAATTTGATAAAATTGTGTAGAGCTGAGAAAATTAAATTTTGTTTTGATATCACATCAACAAAGAAAAGATTTTTGGGCAAATTGTTTACTTTTACATAAGTGAAGTACCTATAAGGTAAAAAAAGAGATTTTCATTTGAAGTGGTAAATTCTCTCAACGACATTTTTATGTAGGTAAAAAGGTGTGATTGTGTTTTTTAAGAGTGTATCATTTGATTTCTTTAATATGTAACTATACTGAGGATGAGGGGTGTAATTAAAAAAAAAAAAATTATGTTAAAATATGAAGCTAATTATTATGACATCTTGACCTTAACGTTCTTGAAAGATAATTAAGTTTTAATGAATTTATTAATTGCTTAGAGAATTCGCAGGGAAAGATCAACTATGAACTACTAACACAAATCTGTTGTAGGACAGGTGAAATTTTAAGCAATTAGTGAAAGGACAAAAATTTTGTTTCTTCCATACAAGAAGCTCACACTTATGCCTTGTTTGTTTTTTTATTCCGACTCAAAATTCTATAAGATCGACCATTGCTTGAGGGTATCTCAAATAATCTGTACAATTTTAAGCTTAAACTTAACCAATTCCGCCTGTTAATTAAGATTATTCAAGTTTAAAGTTCAAATATTTTCTTGAACGTATTCATTGTCTTTCTCAGGCCTCTATTAAAAATATATAGCAAATGATGGTCCAGTCATGGTCTTGTGAAATTAAAATTATACCAGCACTAAACACGCTCGAAATATTTATTGTAGAATATCTTTAGGTATGGTTTCATTATAATTTATTATTTCACTCAATAACTTTTAAAATCTCTACTGCGCTAAAATGACTCACTTAATCTCTAGTAATAGAAATTTATAGAAAACCATTGATCTACATTATTGAATAAGAATTTCGATTTCTTTTTAATAATTTATTAGACCTTCCTCTTTCACGCGTTTCACCCTATTTTCTAATTGTTTCAAAGTCTAATGAAGGGCGTCCCCAGTGTTTCGAAGACTTTTATAACACAATTATGAAACAAATTTTTTAAATAAACTTAAACAAGACATACTTCATTTAAAGTTGAAAAGAATTTTAAAATTTAATTATTATCTAAATGAAAATATATATACACAACCAGGCAGGCGTTATACAACTCTGACAACCCCTAATAAATCCTTTACGTTTATGTCTCATTTTTATCTTTTTTTTTTTTTCTTCTTTACAAAATATTAAAATAATTAGGAGCATAACAAACAAACCCTCCAATCCAAAAAAAAAGAAGAAGAAAAAAAAGAATAAAAAAGTTGAAAGCCTAAAACTCTTGGCCTGATTAAAATAAACTTTTTTCTTATCGTTTCTGTTGTCAAGTTGGCCCTTCATTACACCTTTCTTTACAACCAAAAGAAAAGGAAAAGTCGCTTTCTATCCAATTCTCATGAAAACATCTAAAAACTAATCAAGTACTATAATCACAATTTCCAATAAAACACCTCATTATTCCCACACCACACTCACGGTTTCCCCTTTCTTCGCTGTATTCTTTGGCTATTCGAGAAACAAAAAACAAAAAAAAAGTTTGTGTTTGAGGAAACTTTTTTTTCTTCCCTACGTTGACGTCGGCCATTTATACTGCCGCATTTTGACTATATAACACACAGGATAGGTATACATCTATACGGTAGCTGATTTAGCTGGGCTATTTGTGTACAGAGCGCGACGGTATCAGCGATGGTAACGCGCAGGCTGCTCTTGTATGTAGGTTATATATAAATATATATATGATAAGGATATATCTTTAGCTAGCTACTGGCTGTTGGCTGCTGGTTGCTGTTGATGCTAGCGTTTTTGTTGTTGTTGCTGCTAGAACCTATGTGATTCGATTCTTTTTTTAGATCTTTGGAAAAAATAAAAGGTAGATTATACCTGACGTTGGTTTTTGGTAAAAGAAGGTTGTGCATGTTTTATAATTTATTGTCTGAATAAATTAAGAAATAACAAGATTACTCGGTAATTCACACTTTCTTAAAAATTTGTTTGTTAAACTGATTTTGTTCTAGAAAATAAATATGGAAAAAAACGGTGGAAAACTTTTTGCTATTTCCATTTTTTTGAAGCAATATACTAACGTCAATTTGCGCGCTTGAAGCCAAAGTAAAAAGAAAAGTTTTTAATTTTTTTTTTTTTTTTTTTTTTTTAAGGGAGGTTCGGATGAGAAAATTGTGCTGCTGGTGTTAAAATTTATGCAAAGTGGTATGCTGTTCTGTTGTTTATTGTATTTGAAAGGAAAAAGTTGGTAATGGACGGTTTTTAATTGAAATGAAAAGGCGGGTAAGCCGGAATTTTCATTGTGTTTCTTAAAATTTGATTTCAACTTCCAACAGAATTTTTTTCTTGTATCCTGAAGCAATCAATAAAACCATAACTTTGTTTATTTTAATTTAAAATTGGCTTCAATTAATGATGCCTTTTCAAAATACTTTTCCTTAGTTTCCGGTGGGTTCAATATAAGATTTTCTACAAATAAGTACATACTTACGCTATAAATTCCTACCCCTTTTTAAAATATTCTTGAAATTGTAAGTAAATTCAATGTTAAATAAATCGAGAATATCAATAAAAGTCAGGGTAAAGATAGAAAGAATCTATTGTTTTTTTTTCAAATACAAATGCATATATACACCGTAAATTCTAATTATTGAATTTTGCGTTTACGAATAAAGGAGAAGATTCGTTTTTTTTCGAAAAAAGTCGATCAGTTCTCCAGTTCATTGTTTTTAGAAATTACTGATTTTCGTTTCTAATAGGAAGGTCGATATTTGTATCTAGAAGTGGGCAGTTAATTTGGACCCATAATTTAACAGAATTAGGTGAAATTGATATATTTTAAATTTAAAAAAAAAATCTCCTACAATATTTTTTCTTACTAAAACTACATATCCTGAAAGTTTTATTGATTTATAAAATGGTGACCTAAAAAATAAATCGATTTGAAAAATTCTGCACCATTTAATGGTTTTTTGATGATTTTAACGACTATACTTAGGTATAGCCAACAAATAAACAAATAATCGTTAAATCGTATCTAAATTGATAACCATAATAAAATATTTTTATTAAAATTTAAATTCCCACAATCATGACTAGGTATAAACTCTATTACTAACTACATACATACATCCATACTTACATATGTACATTATACATGCTATATATTATATACCTACTATATACATATCAGAGTATACATTTCCAACACCAATTAAGTTTACGGAAATATTTCAATAATACCACATAATCTTTCCTTTTAGCCAGATTATATCGACCGACATCTGAACTAGTCTATCTAAATCACGCCTCCACATGCTCTTCGGTAATTGTTTTAAAATATGTTCATTATAGATCACCGATAACATCTAAATTATATTTGTATAAAAAAAAAATAACATAAGATAAATAAGAGCCAACAAAGATCATAGGGCCATGGGATTACCTTTTTACAGCCAACCTACCTACTAAAAAAAAAAAAATAAAAAAAAAAAAAAAATCGAAGAAAAAAACACTAAACATTTACGAGTTCATTGTGACAGCTTTATACCCAGATATTGGAAAGGCACTTTGTTATCATCAGTCCACGATATACATACATACAGACCTACCTATCTATAGTAGTTGTAGATGTATTTGTGAAAAAAAAAAAACAAAAATTATATTCAATGAATAAACATTGAAATATTGTCTTTTGATTTAAATAATTTACAAATAAAGGAATAAGAAATATTCTCTTATCTGCTAACTGCCTTACTACCAATCATTGAATTTAATATGTTTGGCAAAATTTTAATTTCTATTTTATTGAATTATAAAAGTTAAATACAATGAACAATCTGTGTTAAGGTGGTGACGCAAGGATATGAGGAGGAGGTATTATTTGACTTTCGCAAAATGTAAATATTGAAATATATAATTAGTTGAGATTTGCGCTAGAGAAATGAGGAATTTATGATTTTGCGAGATTGAATTGTTTTTCGATTTGTCGATTCGAAAAGTTCTAATTAAACTTATAAAATTGTTTTAGCTCAAATTTTCTAAGCAATCAATGGAACAATTAGAAATACAATTAGAAATTTTTTTTTTTTTTTTTTTTTGTTATTTTGAAAATATTTGTACGCTTTCATCATAGAGGGTTCTACCATAAGTGGAAATGGAGCATTGAAACCGGGCTGTATTATGGATATTAATATTTTTTGAACAGTGGCATATCGAAAACTTGTTTTCAGTAGAGTCTAACCGATAATTATTGTTGATCTTTCGCCATGTAATTAATAAACAAATACACTCAAAGGATTTCATATACATATATAAAAAAAGAGAATAAAACTATTAATGGATTAAAAACTCAATTGACAAGAATGTTCAAAATTATTAAAATCCATTCATCAACCATTATTTATTATATATAAAGCCTTTATTCCAAATATTTTAAATTCGATAAATATGTTAAATTAGTTTTTTCTATAAATTAAAAAACAAAAAAAATAAATCTACCAAAAAATAAATTCGGATTTTTCTATCTCTAAACATAAAACATAAATCAAACCAAAAATAACTAAACCGCTTATTATGACTGTCTTTCGGAGACTCATCCAAAAATATATTGCCTTAATTAATAGCATCAAATTTTCACCTTTTTAGAAATGTGAATCAGACAATTTTCTACATAGAGAAGACTATTTTCAAAGCTGTGCGACGGATCGAAATACCGATTTTATTTAATTTATTAGCTCATTATGTAAATTTCATCAAAAGGATTTAGAAATATTAAAAAAATTGTATTTTGACTGTTCAATTATTTATCACTTTGGATTTAGATGGTTTTCTTTTTTATTTGTGGGATTAGGTATGATTTGTTTAAATTTCTGTTAGAATGATAACATAATATATAGATTAAACTGGATATATACCTAATACATGTTACATTACATTTAACACAAGCCTAGTTAATACTGTCATACATTTACAAATAGCTACCTTGAATAATTAACTTTGCTATCAATTTAATTTCAAAGTATAAGTGCTATTTCTGTATATGTATATACATATACAATACATATATAGAGTTCCAAAAATAACTTCGTCAAATAATAATGTAATTAGAATTCTATAATAATATGAATAAAATCTTGTTGTCATACATGGAAATGGCTATGGAAAAATGTATCTAATAATAACTAAAACCTTATAAATGTTACCTGCTTATAATCGTGTAGTAAAGGATAAGTTAGTAAGGATTAATTTAAATTTAGTACATTGACCGGGCCCGTGTTAGTTTTTATTCATTAATTGGCCTTTACACATATTTCATAAAAGCTCATATACATATGTGTAAGGCCATAATTATATTAAAAAGCATATTTCTTTAATTTAAAATTGAAATATAAAAAAAAAAAAAGAAAAACAAATAAAAAAACAAATAATCAAAATTCAGAAACCTTGCAAAATAAAACTGAATACAACCAATTGAGACAAAATACGACAATATTATGCTGGCACCATATAATACCCGTACATATAAAGCTCTTTTCATTTATGTGAAACAAGCGCACAGACAGAAAATTAAATAAGAACCGTGAAATAGCAATCAAAAACGACAATTTTCCTCATACTAGCAAATTTCCATATCAATTTTCCACTAAGCAATTTCGCATATCCAAACAGTATTCTATCTACAACAACATTCTATAGGTAGGTACACAACAGAGATACGGCAACGACACGGTAAGTGTATAGTTAGAGAGGTATAGAATATTGCCTTGCGACCGGGGCTAAACTGTCTGAATAGGGGGAGAGGGGGAAATGGTGGGGGGGGGCTGGGTAGGGATATACACAACACTTTGCATATCTGACAATAAACACATGAACTTCGGGTATACTAGGTGTATATAGGTAGACTATACGTAAAAGATAAAAGTGAAGTGCTAACATGGCAATTGACTAAGAAAAAAATTCACATAGAGGGTTCTTCCATAGTTCCAAGGAATATACATACGGACTACAAACACTTATCCACATATATGTATGACAATCCAAGGCACTGTCATGTCAGAAGGATGCGACAGTACATCGAAAGTGTGCTATTATTATAAGTTTTGTGTTGCAAAATATTACACCTACCGTTCGATGTTATTGAAATGGAAGTAAGAAAAAAGAAAAGGTAAAACAATCTAGATAAACTCTAGCTCCTTATACATACATTATATAGAATATTATATCCTTTTATAATGCATCGAATATGTATATCCGTTTATATTGTTTACACAATATAATCGAGCAAAATGGAGAAAGATTGGAGAAAGAAATGGTAGAAAAAGTTTACTATACCTATACACATTTCAAGGACTCCAATTGGAAGAAAAACATCCTAGCCAAAGTGAGAGAAAACGTTTGTTACATACAATCATATACCTCTATATACAATGTACATACACATATTTATACATATATACTTAGTAGTGAAGTGAAGAAATAATCGACTTTGAAATTGAAAATGTTACTAGCAGATCTTTTAGATGGCATAAGTGAAATTGCATTTCTAACAAATTATCGAAACTTTTTCGATATATTTAAGATTCCGGAATTTAAGATTTTCTAAAATAATGGCGGACTATTAGGTAACGTATGCTAGTTCTAAATGGATGGAATATATTTTTCTTTGACAGAATTTCAATTTTATAATTTGTATAAATTACTTGGACTAAATTTAGTGTGTTTATTGGCTAAAATTGTTATTAGTATTTTGAAGCTTTTATAATTTACAATTTAAGGAGAGCGATAAGTGTCAACTTCCAGGGTCATTTTTTCTATTAATAACAAAAATGTGTTATACAAACCCATATCCTAGAGAATTCTCAAAACTTCTTTCGATTTATTCAAAAGCATCATAAAGTTGCACTTAAAGTATGAATCAATTGGCCATTGGTCATTGGCCGAGATTTTGTCTATTTACATATACCAAGTACATATAAGTCCATGACAAGTCAAGTCAAGGACAAACGGACCAATAAAAATTTCATGTCTCTAGCTGAACGCTTACGACTTTACATAATTTATTAAGTCTAAAAAATTAAAAAAGGTAAAAAAAAGATTTATAAAAAATAACTGAAGTGAACTAGAGTAACCGAAAATTGTGCTAAAGATATACATTTCATCCTTCAGTCCCAAGTCCTATGTACTTGTAGATTTTAGAATCTCTACATACTATCCCCAAAAAATGAAATTATTTTGTGGTTTCAAATGGTAATTGGGAGTTTAAAGCAGTGATTCAGCTACATATTCACTGTTTAGTTAAATTCGGATAATGTGGCTATATCAACAAACTACACATACATACATACAGTGTTTGTAATAATTTTGATTAAAACAATTTGTATTTGGAACAATGGAAACGTTAATTCCTTAACTTGCAAAAAAAACAAGATCAATTTGAGACTCTCATCAACCAAATCAGCGATAATAAAACACAGATAGATTTATGTAAATACTAATTTCAATTAAATAATAAACTAATAACCAGCAGGTACATATATACATAGGTATATCTACCTACTACATGCATAAAAATATTTCACACGGAAGTAACAGTTTACCGGAACAATGTAATTTAATTTTGTTTTTTTTTTTGTTTTTGTTTATTTAAAAATTAATTATAAAAATACTTATCTTGCCATCATCAAACAAAGATACACCTGGCTGCACTATTTAACTTACCTAAAACAAAAAGACAAAAACATGAATTAATTTTGAGTTACCTACCTCTATAGAGGTAATTTAATCAAAAATATAAAAAAAAAACATTTTGTAAATTATTCAAATACAAAATCACTCACACAATTTATCATTTACGGCAGACGACATTAAAAAAGAAAATGACATTTTTTTCTTTTTCTTTTTTTTTTGGAAAAAAATCTAGATGGTATGGACAATGGAGTGTGTTTAGTTGTGGTATATTTTTAGGTTATTTTTTTTTTTAATGTTTATGCCAAAAAACCATATTTTAGAAAATTCAACTTATTGATCTCATTGATAGGTAAATTTTTGTAGTGTTGAAATAATTTTTGGAACTACTGTAGATACTGTATTTAATCAATTATATAATATTTAAAAAAAAAAAAAAACTCTGTTTGATTTATTGCGTTTTGTATTTCCGGGTCATCAATCGAACACATATACATACATATATATGTATACCTATGTATTGGATATATACATTGATAACTCACGATTTTATAAACACATTTGTCACATTTTTGCTGTTGATATAAAATAAATTAAGTAACAGCATGGTTTTTATTGGGATGCTTCTAATAATTATTATGAAATTGATAAAAATGGAGCGCATGTTTTCTCGAAATATGAGAAATAAATTAATTGTGTAATTTATGATGTAATTTGTTTCTTTATTGTCAGTTTTCGTTTTATTGATAATTATATACATGTATTGAGAGTACCCTTATCGTGATTAATTTAATTATTATAAAAAAATAGTTGACACTACTAGTGATACCGCACTATATTTGCTTTGAAATTATATAATCGGTAGTAATAATTTATTGGATTGGTTTGATCTAGATTTATTTCGTATACATTTTTTCTGCATAGGTTGGCAAAATTGGAATGATATCGTGTCATCATCCATGTTTGTAAATTTGTTATGAAGTTCCTCTAGTTAAAAGCAGAGTAATGTAGCTTGGGTTTTATTTTTATCTATGCAGCAAAGTACTGACCTCTGAAATTCTTACTCGGTTAATTGTTGAAATATTTTCATTTAGATAATCCTATTTCAAGGAAAATTTTATTTTTAATCTTTTTTGTCTTATACATTTTTTTTTCAGTTTTCTACTAAAATAATGAGAAAATCATCAATAATATAGAAAAATTGGCTTACAGTTTTGAGTTGATTATGATTTTGTTATATTGAAGATTTTCTTGATATTTTGTTGAAATTTTTTTTAAAAATGTCTAAAACAAAAAAAGATTCAAAATGAAATTATACTTCAAATAGAGTTATCACTATTAAAATATTTCTACAATTAAGTAATTAAGTAATAATAATAATAGTAAGAATTTTAGCGGATACGTTGCTGATTAAGTCATTTAAATTATCTACCGTAATAGGATAGAATATTAAATCAGTTCACAGTGTGAAGATCTCTTCATAGTTGGAAATTGATTTATAATAATTTGTTATGTGTGATGTTCAATTTATGCTAAAGATGGTGTGCATTAATTATTTAATGGTACATACGAGTATATTGAAATATTCGTTTTGTGGTTATATTGTTACTAAGTGTATAGCGGATATGCTTTGAAAGAACAGATGTTTTTAAGTAATTTTCAAGAATTAAGTAGACAAAGATCGAAATCTTAAATTGCTATTGGCGGCATTCCTAATTCTACATCAAAGTAACGAAATTTATAAAAATTTGGAAAATCAAGTAATAAAAATCGTAAAATATTTTCAAATATGTTCATTGCACCAATATTATCCTACATATAAAGTTAATAAAAATGTTAAAATAATATTAAAATGCCATATTAACATACTCCAATAAAAATATCTTCAAACTGTTTATGTTTAGCTATGAAATTAAATTTTTACATCCAACATCCGATAAACATAAATTGTTTAAACAGCTTTTGGCAAACTTACAGGCTCTTACTTAACCTTTCTATTAAGAAAGCATCGCTCTCTACACCACCTTTTACGATTAATAACGCGATAAGTATTAGAAAATTTTTATTGCCCTCCTCTACCTCGTTCTACCAAATAAACATCCATACATCTATCCATACATACATAAAACAATGTATTATATGTGTGTACATATACATATATGCATATATATATATATATATATATTGGTACAAACACACATAGCTAGCTATAAATGCCAAAGATATAGACTATATGAAGATTCCCACTTCAAAACTTTTAGCCAATGTATATATATTCGCGCCAGTAAAGCCCAAACGAAAATAAAGGGAGTTTTGCAAGTTTTTCCAAGTGAAATCTACGATATGACGCTTTGAGAACATTCACTTCGTACCTATACCCATATACTTTTATGGGATACTCCCCAGAGAGTTGCAACTCACGCGTGATAGACCTACAGGGGTTGTTTCAAGAGTTTTATATAGAACCGTACACAATTTACGTTACACCACCATTCCCATTGCTCTGGTTGTGTATCCTCGAGATTGGTAAAAAAAAAAGTAAAAAAAAAAAAAAAAAATCTACCTTTTCTGTAAGTCTGTTCTAAGTGTGTATTATTCAACGAACGGCACCTTTTTCAATGGTTTTATGCTATATAGTATCTAGAGACAGTCGTTTCTAGATGATGCATATAAAAAGAGAGTGTTTGGATGAACCCTCCTATCGTATAAATATCACACAATACGCACCACTGAAATATTATTAAAAGGGATGCTTTTAATGGATCCCGTATATTATACATGAGGAAAGGTGCAATAAAATAAGGAAGATTTAATTTAAACGAGATTGCTTTTTAAAGAAAATTTGCTTCCTTCGCTTGATTATTTTTATTGTTACGATTATTGCATTCATTCACGGGTACAACAACAGTTTTTCCAACATTTCTTAATTAAGCAAGTTATTTTCCATTTTCTTGTTTTTTTTTTGTTTTTTGTTTTTTTTTTCTTGCCTTCTTCTCTCGGAACTTCAAGGAAATGTTATTGTTCTTTGATGAGGAAAGTTTTTGAATTTAATGTTGATTATGTTAAAGTGTAAATATTGAGGAAGATGATTCGCGACTGTAAGTGCTGATAAAAGAAACGTGACAAAGTTAGCAAAAGATTACTTCAATAAATTGTTGTCGACTACTACATTTTGTAAACTATTTTTAATTAATACTAAAATATTTTTTTTCCAGTCTACATATACACTGAAGGTTAAACTACAAAGTAATTAATTTATAATCCTTCTTATTCTATATAGGATGAGCTATAATATTTAAGCAAAGTCATTTATATGTAGTAAGATTCATAATAGGGAGAAAATGAAAGAAACAGCACCAAAATATTGATAAAACATTCCTAGGGCAATGTTGAAATTCAAAATCAACATCAAGATTATCATTTAGATAGGACTTTACGAAAGACTTGGGAAACCATGTTTCGATCAACAAAAAAGATGAAACAAAATTTATTGAATCCAACTTTTTTAACATACATAGGTACAAGGACAATATACTTGATGGTCATTTGATAGCCAGAAAAATATCTTTTGATGGTAATCCAGGAAATTATCTGAGAAAGTTCATAAAGATTTGAAGAATAAATCCATGGATGTGTCAACTGACATATTCGTGGATATATCTAAGGAAATAATCCATTGTCAGTGATAGATTTTTCTATTACCGCACAACGCAACAATTCAACGATTTTGCTCAAAATTATCAACTCAGACGCTTAATTTTAAACGAATTTAAAATAGATTTTTGAGTAGATACATACACCTCTGTTATTCTGATGACCTAAATCCTAAATCTTACTAAAAAAATTGAAATATATTGTAGGCTTGATCTACAAGCTTAAGAATAAAATAATTCTTTTTTTAGAAATGTTCAAGTAGATATATGACTACGTAAAGAGTAAAAAAATAAAAGTAAAAGAGTAAAAGAGTAAAAGAATAAAAAATAAAAAAAAAAAAACTAAAATAAATATAAAACGTATCTAAAGCTAAAGGAATCGACAAAGAAGTAATATCTTTATGTCTGGTCTGTTTGTAACATTAGGAATACCAGAAAATTATCTGATTGTTCAATCTTTTGAATAGTTCTGATGTGTACAAAGTCAACGTATATATGTACAGTACATAATATGATACATACAACATATGTAAGTGCATATCGTAAACATTGAAAAATGATAAAAGCTTGGAATTTTTTTTTTCTTTTTTTTTTTGTGCTTTATTGTGAAGTTTGAAAGGGATGAATGGGAAATAAAAATTATTGCATTGAACTAACAAGTCGAATGTAAGGAAAACTTAGTTGAGATAAATATTTTATGATACGCTTTGAAAATTTGTATGTTGTTGTTTTTTTTTCAAATTATGCTGGAAAATTTATTCGATTCAATGATGAGTGATGTTCTAATTGAATTGGTTGATGTTATGTAATTTATATTGAATTAAAATTAGCTGAAATCCTCAGTCGCTACTGGAATCATTAATACCATTTGTCTAGAGATGCTATGCTGATATGATTTTTGAACAGTGTGACGTTTTTTTGAATTTTACGTTAATTCATTTTATGAGTTGGCTAACTTTAATTATGAAGATACAATATTAATAATTCATGATGACTAATAGCACTTATAAATAGACAAGAAAGAGATTTAAGAACACGCTGTCTTATTGAAAAGCACGTGATAAAGTGAAGATTTACAAACATTATAATTACATTTTCGAATTTAAACCCAATTTTTGGAATAACTGATGTATAAATGCAAAAAGCATTGTCTTTCCATTTAAAATAGCTACTGACCTAATTTCGACCGGTGGCTCTATTATACAGCAAATAATTTAATGTTAAAAAATCTCAGGTACATTCAAGCTCAATAAAATTAATTATTATTATTTTTTATGTTGAATTCCAATGCAGTAAGTAATTACGTAATATGTACTTGTAAAATTTTACGTACATGTGCCAAACCAATGTACCTACCTACATATTTAATTAAGCCATAAAATTCTCATTTAATTGAAAAACTAAATTAAAGTATGTTGCAAATAGTATTTATCTACTCAAATTACCTACCTAAATACAAAATTATTATTAAAGGCAGACAGTATTTTGGGGTGGCTGCAGCCCGGTTTGAGGTAGTCAACAATTTTGAAATTGAAATTCAAAACATGCTGCACGTAGAATTATTTTGGTTGTTCTAAAATGTTCGTTGCGCACCATTCGGTGAAATGGTTGAATACTAAATCACACAATTGTATAGAGAAATTTTTGAAGAGCTTTAAATGAGTATGAGATTTTTACTCAAATAACTTTTCACCGTGTTTTTTTTTTTTTTGTAAAAAAGTTATTAAATTTTTGACATTCAAATAGAGCACTGATAAGTCAATGAACTGGTTTTTTTTTTAATTCTGGTAGACATTTATGGAATTGATTATTATAACTGAAAATAAATATTCATTGACATTTGCATTTTAATTGATAAATTTAAAATCCCACAAATGGTGTCAGAAGTTATAGAAATTCGTTTATATTTTTTTTTTTTTGGTATTAAATTTGTTTTTTCTTAAATTGAAAATTTATCAAGAAATAAAAAAGAAATGAACGTTTTATTGTCATGTATAGGTAGATATATCAACAATACAAAAACCGAATGTAGAATTTACATTTTCTATGATGAATGTTGTCGGTAATATATTCCATATTCCCATATAAAAATGTTCTTATCTGATTTTTGTACTCATCCTTCTCTATTACTGAAACATAATTTAAAAGTCAATTGCTTTTATGCACATTTTATGTTTCATCTCGTTTATACTCTAACCATATATATGCCTTAATATCGCGTCCATTGGGAGTAGATTTATTGTTGATTGTATTATCTTTTGCTATATAAAGTAATCCCGTCAGACAACCTAATGCACATTTAAGCAAAAGTAGAAGGAATAGTTTTGTAAGATCAATTGTATAATATAGCAGGAACGAACATATTCAAGAGCAAAATAATGGAGAAAAAAAACCAGATTTTCGCTTGTATTACTAACTATTGTTAAGACATATAAGGATTGACTGGAATGTGGTTCAAAGAAGATTATGCCTCTTCGGGTTTTGCACACACAGATGGATATTTCTTTTGCATGCATATTTGTGTACATTTGTTTATCCTAAACTCGAATTATATAAATTGAATTCCGAAACGTATAAATCAAGAAATGCGGTTTTTCTCTCTATAATATAGAGTCTATATATTGAATACAGATCGATAAACGCAATTGGATTTGCCAATGGTCTTAAGAATATTCGAGTCTACCATTGAATTGGTATTTGTTTTTTAAATGTTTAAAAAAAAAATTATTTACTTTTGCTGGGTTTTCTTTTCATCATTTATAACAAAAGACATCTCGCAAGATTAGAAAACATCTATTCTTGTTTAAACATTTCTTATATGGATTTGGTAGTTGGTACATTTATGAGTTTATGAACGTTAATAATTTTAAAATCAAATTTATGGAATTCGGAAAAACAAATTTTTGTTCAGATTTTCCCATTTTTTTGTAAAAATGTCTTCAAAAAATTGTATTTCCTAAACATTGTTCCGAGAACTGTTTCTGCATAGAGTTCTCCGCCGTGCTGTTAATTTAATTTTTAATCAGTTGCATTCAATTTACTCAACATTTATTTGTTGTACTATAAAAATCTATAAGGACAAAGTCGTAGATAATAATTAAATATATTCGGGCAGTAAAGTAATTTTTTTTCTTCTAGTAATTTTTCGTTCCATTAAAATGTGATTGTTTTCTGTTGAATTATATTAAATTAATTCTAATAAAAAAAATAATAATAATAAAAAAATAAATTTTACAGAAACAATTTTCTTTCCTCATCATACAATCTACAGCAAAACTCATAACATAAAAAAAAACTCCCCTTTTTATGTATATAAGTAATATACACAGATTTATGTGAATCTCATTTTTTATTTTGAACAAATTTATGATATTCTTCTCCAATTAAGCCGCCAAAAGTATAACTTGGCAGATAAATGATAAAAGTTGAAGAGAATGCATTTTCTCATATTGCATAGAAATAACCACAACGCAAAATGTCGCTTTTAGTTAGCAGCCCGGCTGAAAGCTTTGCAAAATTATGTCCTTTTGTTCAGTTTTAACCATAATTAAACACTAACAATAGTGATTTTTTTTTTCTCGTTTAATAAATTTTAATTGCTTTTAGTGTATTCAAGAGATAATGAATTTTAAAATGCACTCACTTAAAAATTACCCAGGAAAAATGGGTTTTTCTCTAAGAAATGAAGAGGAAATAATTAGATGGGGGATTTTTTTTTATTTTATAGAGGATTAAACACTGTCTTTTTTTCATTTTAAGTTTTTTTATATATTTTTTTGCAACGAATTAAGTATTTATTAATGTGTTTTGTTGTTTGTTAATTGGAATATCCTGTACCTTCGCAATAATATAAGCATTAAGCAGGAAATATGTATAGAATGAATTTGCCTGTGACGATAGTTTTTTAATAGGAATAGTTACTTTCTGAAAACGTAGATACTAAATGTTTGACTGTTTTGACTGTATGTCTTCAGATTTACTGAATTTCTATTGGATTTATTTAAAAGTTATCTTTCTCAACATTTTCTTAAATTTAAAATAAGTTAATTTTTCATTTAAACATTTTTTCTAAGTAACTGTAAGAGATGGAGATAGATATGAGAAAAAATGAATGAAAAGTATGATTTTTAACCCATTTTTGCACCTGCTATTGACCAAAAAGGAAATTTTATAGAATAGTTTAATTGAAAAAAAAAATTTTAACTTTAATTTTAATATTTAAAATGTATGGGGCAAAATTTATATATAAAAAAAATATTCCTAAGTTAATTTCTCAAAATTAATTAATTTTTTTTAAATTTCGGAGTTATCCCTCTCTGAAGTTGACTTTTCGTGCTAATTTCTTAAAATTCCTCTCCTAAATCTAACACCCTATGACTAATTAAAAAAAAAATTGTATTTTTTTCTTAATAAAAATAACTGGTACAAAAATGATCTAAAAATCATTCATTTAATTTACTTTTGGTCATACATGTACCGGCAAATTTTTATAAGGATACTTTACATATGGCGGCATTATATAAAATCATCTGTACCTACATTAAATAAAATAAATATTTCTAAAGCGTACAATTAGCGCTTATGCCATAAATAATCCATATAATCCCTAAAAGGTCATACAAGTCTTGTATGACTTGACTTAAAATATTCATTTTTAAAAATTACCCTGACTGAACTGAACCTACGTAACATATAGTCTGTTGAAATGGCTTAAAATTATTTTACTCGTATTGTACTGCAAGTACAGAGAAAATTTAACAAAACACAAAAACATATACGAAGCGTAGGTGATGCTACATACATTTCAAAGATATTTTCAAAAAAAAAAGGAAAAGAAAAAAATACTTTTACAACAATTTTATACCAAAAAAAAAACATGGAAATACTCGCGCATATGTGGGTGATTTACAATATTTTAATGAATTTGATTCCCAGTGCGGAATGTGTCGTGTGTTTTAATGAGAGAAGTCTTATTTTGACGGTGATTTAGTGCTAAAGGGTCATGAATCTTCTGTAGATACACATAATTAAAGAAACTCAATTACAACAAAGTCTGTTGAAAATAATTTACTTGGAAATGATGAATTTAGTTGATGTTTTAATGCTCCTCTAGGCTGTTTAATCATAAAGGGTAATTACATACCTAATGCAAATGTTATATATACTTAACTTATACTTACTATGTATACTTGAAATTAAACTAATTAAATCAAAATATAAAATAATTGGAATATGATAATGCGGGTTATATAAGGTATGTGTCCCAACAAATATTTTTCGGATTGTTGAAATGTTGGTATACCACCTATTTGAATAAATTGAATTGTAAATACAGATCCGAATATCGAATCGCGTCTACAAGGTAAAGAAATCTTATTAACAATGCAAACAATAATTATTTACTTATATAAGGGTAGATTTAGTCGACTTAAAGTCAACATAATTAATTTTTAAGTATATTAAATTAACATACAAAAAAAAAACCCCCCAACGTATCTACCTTTGGGACCTTCGAGTATTGGACACGTAAAACAAAGATCCCTGACTCGATTTCAGGTAGATAAGGGATTATTATTTACGATTGTTGTGCTTTATTTGCCTAATAATTTTAATTGTTGTACTATCTGAATCCAAATTGGGGGAGGGGGATATTATATCAGAGTAGTTTTGTCAGTGAGTATTTTGACAGATCAATATTTTGTCCGGCAGATTTTGGACGGTAGAACATCTGATCTCATTGAATCCTAGGGTATTTAACAGAATTAATAAAAGAAAAAACTGAAAATAATAATAACCACTATACAACCTAATGACAACTTTATAACTTGTTAAGTTAAGTTAAGTGTGCTACATATACAGTGGTTGTATTACATATTGATAAAATCAAATTATATTGCTTTTGTAAGGTCGTGTGTACAAGATTGTGAATTTTATTGTTTAATTTATTCAATGACCTACTGCCATCTATCAAGAAAGGCCCATTTGTATTTTTATAAAGATTAAATTATTGTTGAGACAAAAACAAATAAAATAACTTGAACTTTCTTGACGTTTAAAAATTCCAAACAACACTACGGTCCATAAATGTAATAAAATAGTACTGTATACATACTCGCGTGTTTTACAATATTGTTCTCCATAGGTAAAACTCCAACCTAAAATAATACTGGTTGACCATAAATTGTAGAACAATGTACATTATTTTATCAACCAATAAACCCACAAGTATTTTGTTTTTTTTTTTGTTTTTTTTGTACGTTTGCGTTAATTCGCATATTGGTTTTTGTCGTATTTGCCTTATGCACAATGAGGACGTTCCAATTAAATTGGACAAAGTCGCCGGTTATATTCATATACAATAAATTGGCAGATAGACCGCGTGTGATAAACTTTGAAATTATTTGTGCCTCTATATATAGGTTGGAAGGTAAAGATATAGACAAAGCCAACTAAAACGAGCGGAATGCGCCACATTATCCGATTCAGCCACAATATAAGTTGAAAATGGAATAAAATCTTTTGTATATCGGGTCCGTACAGAGAAATTGTTTTGTTTCACATATAGAAAAGTCGGCGAGTACCTCTTATATTATATATCGAAAATATAAATAATTGAATCTCTGGTTTTAACTGTCCACGATTTTTTTTTTCTTTCATGTGGCTTTCGAATGAACTTAATGTTATTATTTCAGTTTATTTATAGCCAATACTTGGCCATATGTAATAGGAAGGTGAATTAGGAATATTACAGTTCCAGAAGAAGACTATCCTAACTTCAATGCAATTTGTAACAATGGCTGTAATATTTATCTCCAATGAGGTTTTCAGTTCTTTTAAATCCTTTTTTTTTTAAATTTCATCTAACCTAATTCGAAATCATCGCGGCAGTAGCGAGAAGCAAAAGTTCATTTTAAGAAAAAAAATCCATCTATTTTTCATAGAATCTAAAAAAAAAATCGTCATAATTAAGTGTCATTAAGTTTTCATTATAATAAGCATTGTTTAATATGCATCATATTGAAGTTTCGCCATTTGTCCATTTTGTAGTTACAATAGTTTTGATTTGTAGCTAATTGAACAAAAGTCTGTACATAATCTGATTATTGAGAGAATTTATTGCTCACTGATTGCTAAAAATGTTGTTGTCTTTTATTTAATGGTTTACCTATACATACACACATTACAGATGCTTGAAAGAAAATGTATTTCACTAAGCTGGATGTGCGATAAAAGTTGTGCTTACCTATCCTAATGTATAGAACAATACAAAATGGCATAAAATAGATTGAAAAAATATTAAAATGCGATTTGTACTTTGACATTATTTGTTTATAATCTAAGTAAGAGATGATTGTTGTTGTTGTGCTGCCGATGATTGGCGTCGTTTCGTTGTTCGTTTGTGTATGTTTCTGTCCAATGGTCATTCTACAATTGTCCATACATATATTTGTACATACATACGAGTATATAGTATAAGCAATGAACATTACATTTGATGCGTACATTGTAAAGAAACAGACAAATAAAAGTTTCAAACGTACTTACTTTATAGATGCAATAATATTGAAAATAAAACAAATGAGTCAGACTTATTGTCATATACGGAATGAATGTTGTCAATATAAATTTTAAATTGTCAATTAAATTGGTCAGCAAGTTGATGAATAATACAAAACAATGAGCAATAAACTCTAATTCCAAGTAAAAACAAATGACGAAAAGTATAAATATACATAAGAGGTATTTTTCTCACAATACTGTTGTCAGTCTATGTCTAGTTTTTGTATAAAAATATTAACTCACTTTGTACATTAAATTTTGAAATTTAATAAAAAATAATTTCAAATTATATTCCATTTAATTCTTCATTTGTTACTATAAACTAAGCTAATTCGCTATTAACCATTTTTAAAAATATCTTCATTTTACGTGCATCTTTAGAAAACATGATCTTGCTACTTGCACAAGTACACAATAGTTGGGTAGGTATCTAAATAATAAATATTTTTTTTATATATTTGAAATCTCTTCTAGAAATAATTTTTTTTTTAAATTTATTGATAAAATTCTGCATTTCGTAATTATCTCGTTCCTTGTTTTTTTTTTTTTTAAAAAAATCCGTTATTTTACAAAACTACAGGAAATTTTATAATTGCCATATTATTTTTTTGAGGAATTAATTACAAAACGCGATTAATTAATTACTGGGGTCTATACTCAATTTTTAACCTTTTTGCCAACTAACATATGCACATTTTCCTGGAATCTATCCCCAACATTTTATAGATAGGTTACACTATTACAACGTTGTGATTCTCAATTATGGCATTGCAATTTAGGTTTTACGTTGTTTTGTCAAAGGTGGAACGATGCCGTTTCCAACAGTGACCATTAAAATCTCATAAAATAATTTATGTGTGCATAAATCACTCGTTGAATAGAGAAATTCAATGAAAAATTAAAAAAAAAAAAAAAATGTCTTATGATGCCACACAATATTAATTATTCCAGTGCGTTGTTGCATATAAAATGTTCGTATAATTCTATCGATTTGATTAATAATTAAAATTTGTATTTAAAGTAATCGCGTATCTATCTAATCCTTAATCGAATTGAATGCCAATTGATAAGTCTCCAGTCATACGTATTATTTCTATATATGTATATGTATATGGTATGGTATATATAATATAGTGAAATTGCCTTTGCGAGTGATCGGATTACCTTAATCCTCCACTCAATTATGTCTATTAAAAGTTAATTCAACAATAAATCTTGAGTAAGCATTGCGGTTTTACCTGTCACAGCAATGTATGTATATACTTACGTACATATGTATATACTTACGTAGATAGGTATGTAATGTTACGTACATCTTACACAGTAAAATTGAACGACATCCAACTACGTTACGCATCCTTTGTAATTAAATTTAAACAAAGGCCTATTAAAATGTCTCTCTTACTCTTGCATTTTCTGTAATTGATAGCTATAATGTCATCTTAAAATAATAACCATTGTTTATTGTGCCTTTAAAATGGCTCAGCCACATAGAAATATAGGAAAAATTGCAAACACAGCAAAAACAACCATTTTTCCCCTCTTCAATATCATCTCCGCCATATATATGTATGTATGTATGTATATGTATAGTAGAACATCCCATAGAAATAGCTACATCAGTTACTCGCTATTTATATTTATTTATTAGCCATCGTTCCCTGATAATATACATTTACAGCCATTCAAATACCACCGCATTAATTTGATGTATAGACCCTAAGATATTTTTCCGTTTTTTTTTTCTTTTTTTCCCAACACAAAATGTGTAGCCCGATTTGTTGGTTGCTCTTATTCTTTATCCATGACACCGCACCAAACTATAGACTAAGAAAAAGGGAACCACCAGTCGATTCACACTTACTGCGCGGGAATCCATTTGGAATTGTTTTTTAAGGAACGAAATGTGTATGTTTTGTTTATATATGTTGAACACAAAATGGTGTTATAATAAGGAATTTTTCTTACGCGCGCACAAATAAAAATATTACATCAAAAAGACTCTTTAACAGTTTCCTGTGCGGGATGATTATTATCTTATATAGAGTCGGTATGTTTATATAGAAGAAGAGAATAAGAGGTTGAGGTTGGATATTCATTTTTTATGGGAATTTTTGTTGTTGATCTATATGTGAACAGCGAGAGGAAATGTACCAACAATAATGTTCACTATACGAGTACACTTCAAATTCTGGAACAAAAAGAGAACAATTCTGAAATTTTAATTCAGGTGGATATTATTACGATGCAAATTAATTGTGGCGACTCGTGAGAATTATCGATACCATCATCGTTCGACTATTTTTTTTTTTTTTAAATTGATGGAAGAAAATGAAAAAAAAAGTTGGGGGTTGATTTAAATTTTAAGATCTTACTATTTCCCGTTTGTCCCTTTTTTTTAAAATATGTTGTGATTTCTCTATCTCGAATATAACGTTTTGTGTAAGGCATTACCGCTATTCGTCAATCTATCAATTGAGGGGTATCGCCATCCTTCCATAAATGGGCAAAATCCTCCATCCCCAATCTATTTCGCTATTTCAAACCAGAATGTTAATGGCTTTTGGTTGCTTTTGAAAAATTGTAATTTTTTTGGACATAGAGGATATTGAATATAGGCCCCATATATCTGTGTAGGTATTTGTATTGCGATTATTATGAACTTTGAATTGAACTTTAAATTTTGCACATAGAAATTTGCCAGCCAAAGATAAAATTAACCAATGACCGATGAATTATGCTACCGAGAAAAAATATTTTTTTAATTTATTTTTCTGAGAATTCTCTAAATGAATGACGGATATGTCAATTAAGTTTTATTAAAAACGATAATTGCATTTGGTTAGTTTAAGAAATTTAATAAAATCTTTATTATTAGATGTTATGTCTTTGTAAGTTTATTAATAATAATTACATGTATGGTCGCGTTTCTTGTTCTTATATACAAATCTAATTGCCGCTTCAATTAAGACAATACACAAAGTATAAATGCATACAAGTTGTAATTTTCATTATTATTGCTTGTACTACAATTGTTTTATAATTTGATTTAGTTAATTAAATAGTACCTACATAATCGCGTTTAATTGTTAATTAGGAATATGTGGTCAATACGAAGTTAAAAAAAAAAATATATATGTACTAGTAAAGAAGGAAAAATTGGCTACGCCGATTATAATATACCCGTAGGAGTACTTGATTATTATTTACAACTTTGTACGTGTCTATTTTGTCTGTACAATAAAAGTAATTTGGTAAATTGAATACAACTGATTAAAAACCCTAGAAATGACATAACATTGATTACAGCGCCATAACGGTATTTCGTGGAACTTTTTAGTCTATCAATGAAATCTTCATTTTTTTATTCTCTATCATTTTCG